>FXXK01000385.1:84617-94678 GCA_900184695.1 Betula pendula
AAGTAAGAATATTAACTTTTAAAAAAAATTGAGAAAAATTGAATTAGATAAAAAAAAAAAAATTGCTTTACCAAGCAAACCCTAATAATCAAGAGCTTTAGAGTAGAGGTAAAAATGACATATTTTATCTTATCATTATTTTATTATAAATAAATAATAATGACTAATAAGTCAGTCACTACAATTATTGTATCTATTATATACTGTGGGTTCCGTTAAACTGATATATATAGTGCCTAAACTGATATTAGGATTAGATCTCCTACAATTTTTTTTTTTGAAAGCGTTAAATTTTCAAATTACGTTAATTTAAACTTTTTTTTTTACATCAAATAACTTAAAAAATGTCATATATTAAAAGGTTATGATATTTTTAATGTAGCTAAAAAATTAAAAAAATTATTTTAAATTTTTTTTTTAAAATAATAACATATCATATTTGTAATAGATAATATTTTTTAATTCATTTGATATAAAAAATGGTTTGAATTGATATAATTTAAAAATATAAATTTTTAAAAAAGTTGAAAAGAATTATTACCCATGATATTGGTGCTTCCAATTATTTGTAATTAATAACAAATAATAATTCTGGTAATCATTTTGAGGAGAGAGAACGTTAGGTAAAAGCCACGTGAGTGATGATCAGAAGACTCCCCACCCATAAAAAATCAACTAACTGTCTTTCCGGCAATTATAAAGACAGTATTCTGTAGTCTGTAGTCTATGGTGGTAGTAGTGTCTGTTTACAAGCCGTACGAGGGTGATCAGAATGAGCGAAGTGGCCGGGATGGATTGCATTTACAAAGACCCCAACGCACCCGTGGAGGCGCGTGTCAAAGACCTTCTTTCTCGAATGACATTGGAAGAGAAGGTCGGCCAGATGACTCAGATTGAGCGCCGTATCGCCCAACCCATTCCAGACCTTATCAAAGACCTCTGCATAGGTACTCTCTCTCTCTCTCTCTCTCTGTGTCTCTCTGTTTCACACGTGTCAGTGTTGAAGCTCACTTATCCAATAAGAAAGAAAAAATGGAAGCGATTCAATTTAATTATTTCATTTATATTTTTAACGTTTTATTCTCAAGCATTTGGTTTAAACTTACACTTCCTTTTCTATGTTTTCCGTTGTTATTCCAAAAAAAAAAAAAAAAGTGTGAGACGTAACAAGTAAATTATTTAGTTAAAATTAAAGAGAAATTGTAAAGTCAAGGTTTAAAATTAGAACTTTGCCCTTTTGCCATAATAAATTACTATTTATTTAAAAGGAATTTGAATTAAGCACCGAAAAAGAAATTATAGCATAATGATCCATAGTTGATTTCAATTTTTTTTTTTTTTATGAGAAAGAGAGATGGTGTAAAGTCAAATCTAGACCGCTAAGTTTGCATGTGTGTGCTGAAACTCTCTTTCAACAAGTACGATATAGCACGTGAAATATTAAAAATTAAGTAATTTTATTTAGTAAATTCTTTACTTTTAGTACATTGTAGTAAAAATCAACTATTAAATAGTAATTTTCTTTTCTAGTGTTAATCTAAATACGAATTTTTATTATTACGCGATCTAATTATATAATTATCATATAAAAGTCTACTAAATAAAATTCCTTAAAAATTAAGCGTAGATCGTAAAGTGAATATTGGAGGTGAGGACCTTTTTCTCCTTCCATGTTAACGAATGTAACAGACACTTAACGAATGTACGAGTGCGCATGTGGCGTATGGAAGGACAAAAGATAGAAGAAAATAAGTTTGCATTCATTTTTTAGCTATGGGGATGTTCAGTCTGCTTGCATATGTTTCATTTATGCATTTTTCCATACAACTGGTGAACTATTGTTGTAGGGAGTATACTCAGTGCTGGTGGCAGTGGACCCAAAGAGAATCCATCGGCTTCGGATTGGGCCGATATGGTTGACGAATTTCAGAAGAAAGCGCTTGAGTCGCGTCTCGGGATACCGCTTATATATGGGATTGATGCGGTTCATGGTAACAATAGTATCTATGGCGCCACTATATTTCCTCACAACGTTGGCCTTGGAGCTACTAGGTTAGTGTTAGACTGTGTCCCTGGGTTCATAGATTCTAAGGAAAACAAAAGGGCTAAAACAGCTAGCTTCATAGATTCTAAATTCATGCATTGCATTCAAATCACTGCATTTCAACAATCCTGGCTTCAACACTAGCAGCAGTAGTATTCCCTGATTGGCTGATTCTCTGTTCAATTAATGTGGAACTGTTGAAAAAAGAAAACAAATTGACACTTTGAATCTTAATTTAGGACCCAAATAAACAGGTGAAGGACAAGAGCTATCAGTTAATACAATAATTTCTCACAATGCCAGCATATGAACCACCATCTTAGTTTATCTTTGAGTGGTTGAAACATAGGGGAAAAAAAAATAAAAAAGATTTCATGTCTGTGGAAGTTAAATGGCAAAGAACTGTAGCAGTTAACCTATCTCTATTTCTTTAATTCTTTGAAATTTACTTAGCAGCCGAATGGAAGGTTATAGGTCTTGTAGCTTCAGAACCACTTATACTTTTAAACTCGTGATAGGGATGCAGATTTGGCTCGAAAGATTGGGGAAGCAACAGCACTTGAAGTTAGGGCAACTGGGATTCACTATACCTTTGCTCCCTGTGTGGCTGTAAGTATTATAAATTTGTTTTGAAGTGATTGCACTGTTTGAGTTAAGCGATAAATTAAGTTTCAAAGTGTTATACCAGTTAATGAGTAAACAAACTTGGTGTAAACACACAGTTTGCTTGCAATTTAGCAATTGGTTTCTTATTGGAAGAAGATTGTGTTGTTCCCTGATTTGACAATTTGTTTATGCTTGGCAACATATGTGGATGATATTGACTGAGTTTTATCTTTGAATGTTGTTGGCATTTCATAATTAGTTAATTATTGTAATGTAAAGAAATTAACAAACTCGTTTAAATGTTGAAAATGATTGTGTCATATGGTAGAAGCCAGCTATATAAATTCCAAACAATGATGATGTGCCAGACCTCTTAATAAGATTTTGTAGGTGATCCATCTCCTAATATTTGAAATTTTTCATAAAAGATTATAGTATGGCATCTCTGTTGTTAATTGGCGCAATGTTTTGTCACCCTAGGGAAACCTAGGCAACCGACCCATGGAATATGGCTGGAGAAAACTAGCTTTGAGTACAATAGCTACTCATAAAATCTTTTACGCTGAATACCTACTATTGGCTACGTGAATCCTATCTTGCCATTTTCTGTATTTAGGGTTTGTTAAATTTGTAGGCCAACATGTCCTTTTTGATACCCCATGACCTTCAGGTCTTCCCATCATCCTTGTTGTTGCATTCCAAAACCATATGAATCCTCATTTTTGCATTATTGATCTTAATTTCATAGGATCCTAGATTATATACCGCATTATGTGGTGAGCAAGGTGCACGACTCCACAAGATTTCTCTTTCCTGCCATATGAATTACAAAATTATATGTGTGTGTGTGTGTCATAAAATTATAATAAATAGTTTTGACGCAAGGTGACTTTGTATTAGATAAAATTGTAGGACCTGAAAGATGTAATATTCAAATGAGACATAAGATTTGTATCGTAAATATCTTTCAATAGGATAACATACCTCGGATTTCAAACTGTGACCTGGAGTTTGACCAGAACATAGATTCATATTGTTCTCTCATCTTCTTTCTTCGTATTTTTGTTTTTGAATAACAGATTGTCGAGAAAAATTATTTACATGGGTTCTAACAGGTATGCAAAGATCCCAGATGGGGAAGATGCTACGAGAGTTATAGTGAAGACACTGAAATTGTTAGAAAGATGACATCCATTGTCACGGGTTTGCAAGGAAAGCCGCCAGATGAACACCCAAAAGGATACCCTTTTGTGGCTGGGAGGTAGAGAAAAGTCGTCTGATTTATTATATTTTCATATCTATAATGACTATACATTTGGTATCTTTAATCAATTTACTAATTGAGCAAGCTCATTTCCCAAATGCATCGTCAATTTAAATACATACCATACTTGTCGGCAAAAAAATATGACAACTAAAGAACTATTTTTTTTTTTGCCTTTTATTTCTGTTTTGTTCAAACCAATGAGTTTTGGCTCTTAAATTAAAAATTGTTTGAGATTCACTTGGGACTCTAGGAAGAACTTTTCCTGCTTCTTTTTCCCTAGTTGTATTATATAGAGTGTGTCTAAAATAATGTTGTCCTGTTCACATATCTTTTGATTCTTAAATATTAGCTAACGTAACTCTCCATACTTCCAAGCTTTGTCCTCACCTTGTTTCGTTCCTTCTACTCATATTCTAGACATGCCTTGATTGTCAATTCCTCTGTTAGCAGCCATCTATTGGACTGTTTCTCATAATCCCACTTTTGATATCCAGAAACAACGTTATTGCTTGCGCAAAGCATTTTGTAGGAGATGGGGGTACTGAAAAGGGAATAAATGAGGGGAATACCATAGCATCTTATGAGGACCTAGAGAGGATCCATATGGCACCTTATCTGGACTGTATTTCTCAGGGAGTTTCCACTATTATGGCATCCTATTCTAGCTGGAATGGGAGTCGACTGCATTCTGACCATTTCCTCCTGACAGAAATTTTAAAAGAGAAGCTAGGTTTTAAGGTAAAAGTCCTGGTAGTATTCATATATTCTGGAAAAAAAAAAAAATCAACTTTTTTTTTCTTATCAATTTACAGTATTATAATTGGGCATTTCGGTATTCTACTGCAAAAATGGTTTTGCACATTTTGGTTCATTGCTTTCGAGTCTCCTAATATTCCTCTTGTTGATCAATTTGATGAAAGGATAACCTCTATTTCTATTTTCATATATTTTTTTTCTCTCTTTTTCTTCCTTCTATGTGGGTCTTTGAGCACTAGGTTGCAGGGAGTGGGGGAGCTATTAGAGAGATTGTGCTTACAGTAGTCAAATTCCTTCTTTTTCTTTTTTTGGTTGTGTTCTGAGATTAAAGTTGCTGTACATCTAGATAAATATTGGGACAATATTCTGCTGCAGGGTTTTGTAATTTCTGACTGGGAAGGACTTGACCGACTGAATGAACCTCATGGCGAAAACTATCGTAACAGCATTTCCTCTGCTGTTATGGCAGGAATAGACATGGTAGAGATTGAACTCCAATTCAAAGCCTAAACTAAGGTTGCTTTATTTATGTCTTCCTTTTCCTGACTGAGAAAATATGCAGGTGATGGTTCCTCTTCGATATGAATTATTTGTGAAGGATTTGATATCTCTGGTTAAAGAAGAGGAGATACCAATGGAGAGGATTGATGATGCCGTTGAACGAATACTTAGAGTGAAGTTTGTTGCTGGTCTGTTTGAATTTCCTCTCACAGATAGGTCTTTGCTCGACAGAATTGGTTGCCAGGTAACTTTTGCAGTATTTAGCACATGGTGTTTTGGCAATTTGGTCATGTTTTTGATGCGTTATCCTTTAGGAAAGTAAATGCATTTCCTTTTCCATCAAGCTGAAAGTCATCTTTCCCTTGAATTTGACCCCTCTTCCCTGCCCCTCCCATCTACGATAAACATACATTTGAGGGAGAAAAACAATTTCTGAATCAGGAATCAGATTCTTTCCTTCTTCTTTTTTTCATAAATAATAGGAGAATGAAAAAAAAATTTAGGTCCTTTTTTACTCTTTTCCACAAAATTTGACTCACTATCATTGTAAGCTAATAATAATTATTGTCATTACCCTAGGGAGAATGGTGGGATGGCCTGAAACAGTGGCTAAAAGTCTATCACTGTAAATAATAGTTATTGCTGTTGCCATAAAATTTGACGTCACTATCACCTGAAACCCTTAATCACAGAGAAATATTAAGGAAAAATGATAATTACCATTATGTTGGAAGAATGGATCACTGGCAGCTATAGACAGACAGTGTGGATGATCTAGGATGAAGAGAAAGGCAAAGGGAGAGGAGAAGGTAAGCTGAAAAAGGATTTCTAAAGGTCGTGAAGGCATGAAACACTGACAATTTTGCCTCTCAAGAGTTCTCAAAATCCGTTTAATACTGAGGATGAGTAGATCCTGATATCAGATTAGAAACAGTAGGATTATTACTATTTCCATTGCTATAACAATTAACAATATTGACATTATAATGCATGGTGGATATAATTGAATGCATTTAATTAGCGTCCACCTACAATATGTAACTGCAAATGATTTATTACTTCAAAGCTGAGATAAGCTTTTAGCTTTGAAATTTTCTGCAGTCGCATAGAGATCTAGCACGTGAAGCAGTCCGCAAGTCATTGGTTCTTTTGAAAAATGGCAAGGATCCTAAGAAAAATTTTCTTCCACTTGATAGAAATGCAAAAAGAATTCTTGTTGCTGGAACACATGCTGATGACCTTGGATATCAGTGTGGAGGGTGGACATCCGACTGGTTTGGAAAAAGTGGCAGAATTACAATAGGTACGCAGTTACATTGTTTTAAGTGTTAAGCAATATGGTTACTTTCACAATCAAAGTGAGAAGATATTTAGCTTTGTAACTTTTTGTTGTTTATATTCATTGTGGTACTTGATAATATTTCGTTGTTATTCATTGTGCTAATGCTTTTTTTTTTTTTGTTTTACTTTTGTGAGACTGGTTTTTAATTTTTCCACATTCAGTTTATTATTGAAGCCATTTAACATCTGCATTCGCTCGAGCCCTACTAGCACAGAGTGCTATTCATAAAATGCACATGTTTGGTGTCACATTTAACTTAGTCAGAGAAGTGTGACAAACTAGGAAAATGTATCTGTTTTATATGATATGATATGAATTATTTATCAAAAAAAAAAGTTCACCAAACTGCATTCCATGTATGGAAGATTATCGAAAAGATGCAAAGGCTTACCAGTTCATTCTGTTTATTTAGTGATATATGATCGTACATCTGTCTTTGGTTGTCAAGAATCATGCAATATGTTAACATCTGCCCCATCTTCCTACAAAAGGACAAAGAAATAATCTTATAGTTAAAAAAGGAAAAATATTTTTTTATGTCCTGTCGGGTTCACTTATTTTGGTTGCAACAAATAGTTTGATCTTTTATGGAAATTTGTTGTAAGAAAGCATCTATGGACAAAAGATTCATGCATTTAGATTTTTCTTTTTGAACGTAATGCCTTGAATGCGCTGTTTAGCATTCAACTTATGATGTCACTGCATTTTAGGCACAACCATTTTGGATGCTATTAAAGAAGCAGTGAGCGACGAAACAGAAATAATCTATGAGGAAAAGCCATCGGCAGACACCTTAGCACGTCGGGATTTCTCTTTTGCAATTGTAGCGGTTGGTGAAAAACCCTATGCAGAGACCTCTGGTGATAATCTAGAGGGGCTAGTAATCCCCTTTGAAAATGGAGCTGACATAATAAGTTCAGTCACTACCAATATCCCTACATTGGTGATATTGGTATCTGGAAGACCCTTATTTTTAGAGCCACGGCTTTTGGAAAGGATAGATGCACTGATTGCTGCTTGGTTGCCTGGAAGTGAAGGAGGGGGAATTGCTGATGTTGTCTTTGGGGATCATGACTTCGAGGGCCGACTACCGATGACATGGTTTAAACAGGTCGAACAATTGCCTTTGCATATTGGAGTCAATTCGTATGACCCTTTATTCCCCCTAGGCTTTGGGTTGACACACAAAGAGGAGAAATCTCTGAACTGATTAGTTGTGTAACAAAGGCTGTTTTAAAAGATGTAGTTTCTCAAAAACCACTTATGTAGAAACAGCTCGTCCATGAATAAATTTTCCATTGGTATCAAATCTATACTTCATATATGAATTGACCCAATTCTTTTCTTGTTCTACCACAGCCTCATTCCCACCGGCTTATAGTTATTACCCTCAAAACAATGCATGGGGCCCATCTCTGCTTTTTGCTGAAGATGAATTATGGTTTGTTGAATAGAGCAAGCCACTCAACCGTGTTCAGTTGTTTATATGTGAGATGTGCAGTTAGGATGAGTAATGATATATGTTAATCTCATTTTTATCTTATGTTTATCTAAAATTGATGTGGCTTTTAAAAATTATTATTAAATTTATGATAGATCATTATTGATTTTGATCTAATGGCGATTTTAAAAGTCACATCAATTTTAAGTGAATACAAGGTAAACATGAGGTTGACATATGTTATTACTTCGTGAGAATTGATACCTTATGGACCATGGTAGCTTGTTATTAGGTTTCATCTATTACAACTTCACATTCCCCAACAAAATTTCAAGATATGAACAATGGCATGCATTTTGTTTTATTGCTCTCACTTGTCCAAATATGCCTTGAATAATTATGTATTCTGCGTACTCTGATTTGTTTTGCTTGTAACTTGTAGAGCATTTCTTGTGGACTCAACAAAATAATATTTTGACTATTTTATTGAGTAAATTTAATTAAAACATGAAAAATCTTCTTCTAGTGGACTCAATACCAAAAAAATTTAATGAGTTCACTCATCAAATTTTAAAAAATTAATATTTTCTCTCTCCTTTTGATTTTTCTTTTTTCCTTTCCCTTTTCTTTTTCTTCTTCCTTCCTCTCTAGTAACAAAACTCACATAATAATAATATAATGAATCTTTTAAATATGTTTTTTATCACAAATTTTTAGGAAAAATATAAATTTTTAAAAATATGACCATTAGAATAAAACAACAATTCAAAAATATGACCATTAGCAAAAAGACAAATCTTTCAAAACATGACCATTAC
Source organism: Betula pendula (assembly GCA_900184695.1). Lineage (NCBI taxonomy): Eukaryota > Viridiplantae > Streptophyta > Magnoliopsida > Fagales > Betulaceae > Betula > Betula pendula. Next base: position 93,393 of record FXXK01000385.1, read on the forward strand.
AATAAGACAAATATTAAAAAATATGACGGTTAGTAAAAAACAAACATTAAAAAAATATAAAGTTTGAAAGATGAAACAAATCTTTGAAAAATAATATTTAGATAGAATAGTGATATTTGATAGTTAATTTGTTGCTAGGGTGCTTTAAAAAGTGTTAAAATAAAAAATAAAAAATAAAAAAAAAGTGATTTTCAGTTAAATTAAGTATAAATCTACTGAGTCCACTAAAAAATGCTCTAAGGTATGAAGTCTTACTGAGTCACTAAAAGTGCATTTCTGTTTGGCCAATGGCCATGTGATTTTGACGGGCCAAAAAAAGTGTTTAAAAACAAAATCAGAAAATGCTCATTTGGAGTGCATTTGACAAATGGCAGTTTGAAAACGTGAAAAATTCACATTTTCAAATCTCAAGGAATGAGAATTCGTTTTTAAAAATTCACGATTTTAAAAACCTGACCACAATTTTCAAACGCTAATTATATTTTTTTTGAACATATTTTTCATTACTGTATTTTCGAAACTACTAAAACCAAAACGGACGTAATATATGATCACATCTTCTGCTTCCTTCCCATACTCTATGTTCGTTGTTCGGCCTAAGGAGTCACGCAAGTAGGCTTTAGGCCCATTAAACCCGAGTTCACCGAAAAATGCAACACACCTCATCCCTTCTTAACTACTCTCACACTACCCCGAATAACTACTCACCACCTCCAGAGTTCCAAATATAATGCGTGAAACACGAAAGAAAATGGAAGCACGTGGGTAAAATGGTCTGGGAACAATTCGCCACAAACAGTTGAGAAGCCAACTTATCTACTAAGGACTCACCTTTAAGCTTTACGTGTAGGAATTTTTATTCAAAATAACTAATTTAAAACCCACTGTACCACCAGTTCTTTAAAATTTATATTATCATCCAGTCGCTGTTATAGCTTCTTTTCACTATTTTATTTATAATTCATTTTTTACTAGTTTTTTTATCACTTTTGGGTTAAAACTCCCTAACCAATACCATTCCTGCTTTGAATGGCTTACAATGATGCTTGTTCATTGAGTATCTACTTCTTCGTTTGGAATAATCAAAACTGGGTGGGACTCAGAAAAGATTGCAGGAGTCGGAATGAAGAGCAAGGTTGTCGTTGGTCTGCTTATGCAATGGTGCTTGCGAGAAAGAGAGAAGAGACGACAGAAAAGAAGAAAGGTGATAGGGAACGAGAAAGAAGAGACCGCGGAGACAAAGGAGAGGAAGAAACAATGGGAGGAGCGAGGAACATGTGAGAAAA
>FXXK01000386.1:0-14200 GCA_900184695.1 Betula pendula
AAAAAAAAAAAATAAAGTACATTACTAAACATAAAGAATAATATTACTCTTGACACCCATTTATTATACTTATTTTACATCGGCCGACGTGACGTGTTTTAAGTGACTTCTAAAATCTCATATTAGTCACTTAAAAAAAATGAAATAAAATTCACTTAACACACTTCACATCAACCAGTATAAAATGAGCGTGAAAAATGACATTATATTGTTATACTATTTAGTAAACTGTTATACTACTATCATACAATTAGAATGACATGTCAGTAAAGATCAATCATTAGTTTATGAGTTAAGAGTCTTGAGACCCATATTCATGCGGCTTTTGCCAACCATTCTTTCTCCCCTCGCAATGATTACCAAAATTATTATTGTTAGTACTTGCAAATAATTGGAAGAACTATATACATAGTGGTTCAATATATGCTACTACAATTTTTATTACAATTTTTTTAAAATTTTTTAATTTATAAAATAATTGTAGTGACAAACTTATTAATTATACACTTACATTTATTTTATCAATTATGAATTTTTATGTCAGTTTATAAATATTTTATAGTAAAAGTTATAATAATATTAAAAACCACATTTTATTTTACTATATTATCTTACTCTGTTGATGTGACTGTGGTAATTATTTTTTAGATAATTTCATGTAAAAATTAAAAATTAAAAGTTAATTGACATTAGTACATCAACAAAATAAGATAATAATAGAATAAAAATATTATTTTTAATATTACTCTGGAGAATAAATCAGTTCTTATTAAAATAAATTTTATGATGCTAACACAGTCAATGTAGAACTTGTAACGCACGGGCAGGTCAACGGAGTCATGGCAAGAAGTTGCAAAGCAAATGCAGAGTTAATAATCCTTAAATCTCTCACATGCATGTCATTTATTATGATCTTATCCATGTCCCCCACATGTCATGAATATACAAATATAAATACTGATTTTTGTTCGGAGTAAGGATAGAAATTATATTTTTATTTTACAACTTTTCATAATGTTGATATAGCTGTCCAAATCAATCTTTTTTTTTTTTTTTCTTACAAGAACTGATGCAAGGGTTGGATGAGAAAAGATTTAAATTTTATTGAGTTATGGTTGTATGAGTTCAAACCGTACATATTAATAGGAATGACAGAAAATTATAGGCCGGAAAATAAAGAAAAATTGTTTTAAATTTTTTTACAATATTAATTAAATAATTAAATCAACCATTTTCTATTAGTTTAAATTTTTAGAATAAATGTTGATTTAATAAAATTCTCTAATTAAAAAATAAATAATCAAATAAAGCTCAACTGAAAATAAGAGACATGGGAAATTACAAATGGATATTATTACTTTATGGCATTAGCAACAGTTTCTCTTATTATTATTATTTTTTTTTTGAGAATCTGCCAAATTCCATTAATAATAAATCAGGAGCATAAAGCTCTTACAATAGAAGCTTAAACCGCAGATTAAACATAGCACAAACGCTATGAAATTACACAGCCATAGACTGGACAAAAGCATCTAACAATTAAAGAACTGTCTATGACTACAACCACCACTAACCCAAGAACAACTCCAGAAAAGGAGCAGATCTGTTCAGCAGACTAGATCTAAGGTTAGATCGGGACATGATTAGCCCGAAACGCACTCCTTTATTCCAGGTCGTGAGAGTTATTCTCCCACACCCAAATCTACTCTCCTCGACCCTAAAGGGCAGGAGACACACACTCCTCGACCCTAAAGGGCAGGAGACACACACTCCTCTGTCATCCTTGATCAAAGACCCAGGACGACAGACAAAATACAAGAAAATAAAAAAAAAACAGAAAATAAATGCAAAAATATAAATCCACAAAGCAGATCTACCGACTGAAGGCGGAGCGGAGGGTGGTGCCGACGTGAGGTGGTGGAATTCTTCAAAGTTTACAGATCTAGTTTTGAAAAACCAGATTTAAAAACTCGAAAGAAATAGATCCGACCTGTGAGCATCAAGAGGAGGTGGAGACCGGCCACCACGTGGTGGAAGGGGAGTCGATAAAGTTGCTTGTGGAGAGATCAGCCTCCAAAGAGGAGGAAAGGCCACCAAAAGAGCGGTTGCTGCTTACGAAAGGCAAGAAGAGAAGGGGAGAGGAGGAAGGGGGGAGGGGTGGAGGAGGGAGCGATATCCCTCCTCCGCCCAAAAACATCGGGAGCGTCTAAGTTTTCTGAGAGAGAGAAAACCCAAGGTTACAACAGTTCTCTGTAGAGCACTAACAATGATTTCTCTAAATCTTATTTCTTTCCCTAAATGTAAGAAAAACTCTTAAAAACCCTTAAAATGGCTTCCCTGTGTATTTTCTAAAACAAGGAAAACCCAAGGGAACCATTTGCTTCCCTTACCATTATTTTAATATAAAATATTTTATATTTCCTTTAGCATTTATTTTAAGGGTTAAATTCATTTTCAGTACTTGGGTTTGAATGACTATAATAAATGAGCTGTTCGTGAATACAATAATATGTTTGATATTAAACGAGACATATTACTTGTATAAACTCGGCTCCAATAAACTCATATAAAATCGTATAACTTTATTTTTATAATATTTTTAGTATTATTTTAATTTTGTAATAAAAACATGTTAAGTAAAAATGAATTAATCTTTTCTTAATATGATAAATATAATTTGAATTATTGTTAATGTAAATTTAGTTTTAAAGATTTGTAGACAAACAAGTTGTGTTCACCAAGCAATGACGTATAGAAGTGAGCACCAATTGAGAAGAATGTACAGATGGCCGCAAAAAATCTATGGCTCATGGAGTGATGCTTAAATCAGTATGTGTTTTAGGAAATGGAAACATTTAGGCTACGTTTGGAAAGGATTTGTGGGTTGTGGACTGTGGTTTTATTTTTAAAAAAAAATAATTGAACTTTTTATATTCCATCAATCACTTTTTAACAATTTTTTTCATTTTTTATATCACATCAAACACTTTTTATTACTATTCAAATAAAAAATTCACTAAAAAATAAAACTTTTTTTTTTTTCATACAAAAAATTTATAACATTCTTTATATTTTATATCACATCAAAATTTAAAAACCTTTCAACCCCAACTCAACTATTTGTCAAACATATACTCCGGGTTTGTTTGGGATTGCGTTAAAAAGCTTAAAAAGCTGTGCCAAACAAAAAGTTGAAATGTTTGGTAAAAAATTTCAAAAGTACTTTTTTAACTTTTTATTCTAAAAATAGTTTAAACGCAATTTTGAAAAAAGCTTAAACATAAAGCTTTTGCAAAAAAATTCTTTTTGACTTTAAAATTTCTATTTCTTAACACAATTCCAAACAAACCCTCCGATTAGCCATTCTAGCTAAAAATCTAGAATAGCTAAGCCAACTTTAAAATCACCCCTCCATCAAATTATCCAGTAACAACCTATTATAGATATACCATCCATTTGTGAACTACACTATTCACAAATCCATCATTTTTTTATTCACTTATTTCTTTCTCTCTCACATGTTCCTCCTCTTCCTCTTGTCTCCGTGTCTCTCTCTTTCTCGTTCCCTCATCACCTTTCTTTCTTTCTGTCTGTCTCTTTCTTCGTTTCTCGCAAGCACCATTGCAAAAGACCAACGACACCTTTGCTCTTCATCCTCTCTGCAACTTTTTGAGTCTCACCCAGTTTTGGATGAATTCCAAGCGAAGGAAGTGACTACTCAATGAACAAGTGCATTGTAGCCCATTCAAACAGGAAATGGGTTTCGGATTGGAGTTTTAACCAAAATAATAAAAAAAAAATAGTAAAAAATATTATTTTAATAAAATAGTGAAGAAGTTAAATAAGCCGATGGATATAATTAAGTTTTAAAGAATGGTTGGCTAGTGGGTTTTAATTAGTTATTTTGAATAAAAATTTACATAAGCTAAAGTGAGTGCTCTTATAATAAGTTGGTTCTCAACTGTTTGTGGCGAATTGTTCCCAGAACCATTTTACCCACGTGTTCCATTTTCTTTCGTGTTTCACGCATTATATTTGGAACTCTGGAGGTGGTTGAGGTAGTTATTCGGTAGTGTGAGAGTGACTTAAGAAGGGATCGAGTGTGTTGCATTTTGGTGAACTCGGGTTTAATGGGCCTAAAGGCCTACTTGCTGATCCTTAGGCCCAACAAGAACATAGAGGTATGGGAAGGGAAGCAGAAGATGTATCATATATTTAGTCCGTTTGGTTTAGTAGTTTCGAAATACAGTTAATGAAAAATATGTTTCTAAAAATATAATTAGCGTTTGATAAAATTGTGGTCAGGTTTTTAAAATCGTGAATTTTTAAAAACGAATTCTCTTACTTGAGATTTGAAAATGTGAATTTTTTCACGTTTTCAAACTGCCATTTTGTCAAATGCACTCCCAAATGAGACATTTTTCTTGATTTTGTTTTTAAACACTTTTTTTGGCCCGTCAAAATCACATGGCCATTGGCCAAACAGAAATGCACTTTTAGTGGACTCAGTAAAGACTTCATACCCTTAGAGCATTTTTAGTGGACTCAGTAGATTTTACTAGTAAATTTAACTGAAAATCACTTTTTTTTTTATTTTTTATTTTTTATTTTAATCAACTTTTTTAAAGCACCCCTAGCAACAAATTAACTATCAAATATCATTATTCTATCTAAATATTATTTTTCAAAGATTTGTTTATTCTTTTTCTAAACATTTATATTTTAATTGTTTGTTTTCTTACTAACCGTCATTATTTTCTTTAAATTTGTCTTATTGTAGATGGTCTTGTTTGAAAGATTTGTCTTTGCAAATGCATTATTTTTGGAATTGTTGCTTTATCTCTAATGAGTCATATTTTTTAAAAAAGTTTATTATTCTTTCCTAAAAATTTGTCGATTAAAACAACATATTTCAAAGATTCATCATATATTATTATGGTGAGTTTTTGTACTAAGAGAGGCAAGGAAGCAATGAAAAAAGACAAAGGGAAAGCGAAATTAAAAAAGAAAAATACAAAAGGAGAGAGAAAATAATTAATTTATAAATTTTGATGAACGTGAACTCATTTAAATTTTTTTCTGGTCACTTGCAGTACTAGGAGAAAGATTTTCATGTTTTAATTAAAATTTACCTCATCAAATGTCAAAATATTATTTGGTTTGAGTCCACCAAGAATTGCTCTACAAGTTACAAAGCAAAAACAAAATTCAGAGTACGCGAATACATATATTCAAGGGCGTATTTTGGACAAGTTGAGAGCCAATAAACAAAATGCCACTGCCACTTTGTTTCATATCTTGGAAATATTTGTCTTGGGGATGTTTGAGTCTGTAATAGGATGAACCTATAAACAAAGCTTTACATTCGTCCATAAGCGTATCAATTCTCACGAAGTAATTAAACAATTATGTCAACTCAGTTATTTACCCTGTATTCACTTAAAATTGGACTGTGACTTTTTAAAAATCGGCCTTAAGATCAATCCAAATGACGTTATCATAAATTTATAATAATTTTTAAAAAGCCACTTCAATTTTGATAAACCATAAGGATAAAAAATGAGATTAAACATAATGTCATTAACCTCATCCCTAACTACGGGCACATCTCAGCATATAAACAACTGAACACGTGAGTGGCTTGCTTCTATCAACAACCATATTTCATCTTCAGCAAAAAGCACGAGATGGCCCCATGCTTTTTTGAGGTAAGTAACTATAAGGCGGTGGGAATGAGGCCTGCTGGGCTGACAAGTGGAAAAGACTTGGCGTCAATTTCATATTATTGAAGTAAGATTTGATACCATGGAAAATTTCATTCCGATGCGACGAGCTGATTCGTACATAAAGTGGTTTTTGAGAAAGCTACATCTTTAAAACAGCCTTTTTAACAAACTCAATCAAGTTTCAGAGATTTCTCGCTCCTTTGTGTGGCTAACCCAAAAGCGCTAGGGGATTAAAGGGTCTCATTACGAATTGAGCTCCTATGCACAAAGGCCATTGTTCGAGCCCTTGTTCTAAACCATGTCATCGGTAGATCGGCCCTCGAACAGCTCATGATCCCCAAAGCACAAAATCAGCAATTCCCCCTCCTTCACTTTCAGGCAAACCAACGCAGGCAAAATTTAGTTGCATCATCCTTTCCAAAAAGCCGTGCGCCTCTAAAATAAGGGCTTTCTCCAGATACCATATCCCTACAATTAGATTATTGGTACGTGACGAACTTATTTATTTGGGGTCAGGCTCCATTTTTCAGAAGGGATTACAGCCCCTCTAGACTTATCACCACGAGTCTCTTGCATAGGGTTGTCAACCAACCGCTACAATTTGCCCAAAAAGAGAAATCCGACGCTGCCTAAGGGTGTGTCTGCCGATGGCTTTTCTCATAGATTATTTCTGTTTTCGTCGCTCACTGCTTCTTTAAATAGCATCCACAAAAACAATTCGGTATGGTGCCAACGATGCGAGGACATTCATTAAGGTTGCAATGCAACACAGCGCATTCAAGGCATTACGTTCAAAAAGGGAAAATCAAAGCATGAATCTTTTTGTCCATAGATGCTTTTTACACAAAATTTCCATAAAACAGATCAAACCTATTTGCTTGCAACCAAAATAAGCTGAACCCGACAAGAATAAAAAAAATATCTTTTCCTTTTCCTTTTTTAACTTATTAAGATTTATTCCTTTTTCCTTTGTGTAGGAAAGATGGGGCAGATGTTACATTATTGCATCGATTCTTGACAACCAAAGACAGATGTTACATCATATTATTCACTACATAAACAGAAATGAACTGGTAAGCCTTTTGCATCTTTCGATAATCTTCCATAACATGGAATGCAGTTTTTGGTTTGAAGCTTTTTTTTTTTGGATAATAATTTCTATCATTCATTTTTTAAACAGATACATTTTCCTAGTTTTGTCACACTTCTTTGACTAAGTTAAATGTGACAACAAACATGCTGCGATTTTATGAAGAGCCTCTGTGCTAGTAAAGGCTCGAGAAGCCGAATGGCAGATGTTATAATGGCCTTCATAAACTTGAATTGCTGGAAAAATTAAAAAAACAGTCTTCACAAAGTAAAAACAAAAAAAAAAAAAGAAAGCATCTAAGCACAATGATACAACGAAATATGTATCAAAGATACCACAATGACATATAAACAACAACAAGCTTACAAAGCCTAATATCTTTCATCACTTTTGATTGTGAAAAGTATAACATCATTTGCTTAACACTTAAAACAATGTGACTTGCTTACTATTGTAATTTCTGCCACTTTCCAAACCAGTCGGATGTCCACCCCCACAACTGATTATCCAAGGTCAATCAGCATTCGTGTGTCAGCCAACAAGAATTCTTTTTTGCTTTCTATCTAGTGGAAGAAATTTTTCTTAGGGATCCTTGCCATTTTTTCAACAAAACCAAATGACTTCGCGACTGCTTCGTGCTGATCTCTATGCCGACTGCAGAAAAAAATTTCAAAGCTAATTTAAGCTTATCTAGCTTTTTGTCTGCTGTCTCCGCCCTCATTACCGGCCATAAATTCATATTGGGCTCATTAGCGCGATATGGTTAATATTTTGTGAGGGGGTGAGTGTGGTTCGCTAGATTAATGCATTCAATATCCACCATTCATGTTCAAGGAGTGTAATATATGATCTTGGCTGACAAGCAGAAAAAATGCAATTGTTTTAACTAAACATTTGTTTTCTTAAGTAAATAGCTCTAATGCGTTTATGGTCAGTAGTTGAATCCACAAATAATTCCCATACATGCTCTTTAAAACTGTGATTGTTTGTACCTATTTTGAAGGGTGCCCGACTAAGAGTCTTTCGGTCTGATGGCATATGTGTTTCTTTGGTTAATTCATGTCGTGTCTCTTCTTCAAAGTCTTTAGTAGTTGCCTGTCCCTTTTGATTGGAGAGATGCGTGCACCTGGATCTTTAGTTGTGATCGATATTAGATGCAATTGATGTCGAGTGTGTGTGTACATGGTGAGCCTATATTCAAATTTCATCTAACATCTGCCTCTTCACGTGGTAAAATTATTCGACGTCATACCTCTCTCAGATGCCAGTTATTATTTGAGCGGACTTGCCTTACTGCCTCTCCCTTTAGCTCTTTATACAGCTCACTTTTGACCATCTTGCGTACTGCTTGTGCCTGAATGTTCGTTCCTGAGCGACTGGTTCCAATGTGTTGGCGGATCCAGGGTGCATGTTTGCTCACTCAAATTCCTCTCCTCTTGAATTTTCTGGACATATATGTATAATTTATATATGAGCTTAGCATAAGATTTCATTTCTTGTGGCAGCTCCCCATTGTTATTCTCACTTGTGTGTGCGACGGAGTTGGTGAAGTTGACACTCGTTCCTCCTTGTTAAGGGATTTGATAAAAGTCAGAGAATTTTTCAGGGTGAATGAGCGCTCAAGACAGCTTAATATCAGTTGGAACGTTTTCGGCGCAGGTCAAGCGTCACTAGATCTTATAAATATGTAATAACCTTTTTTTCCCTACATTATTATTGCATTTCTCTATGGGTCCGATTCAGGATGTTCTTATTTTCTGTGATATACGGAGACACAAAGGGGTGTTTTTCAGCGCTTACATTGTTATTTCCTCCATACCCGCCCCTATGCATCCCCCTCCTAAGTCAATTCCGGGATTGTCTGTATGACATTTTTTTTTTAGTGAATGACAAAAATTAATAGGTTGGATATTTTGAAATTTTATAAGTCTTTTTGGAGTCTAAATACTTCTCATTCGACTTGGGCCTGACAATGATCCGCATGCAGTGGATAAGTTCTCATAATAGCCATCTATATTTGTACGTGAAGACAGTGTTACGTACGCACATCCCAAACTTGTATGAAATATGACCTCTCTTATTATTTATTATTTTATGTATTCTTTTGGGCACTTCGACGATCGCGTGGGACTACACATCAATATGCCATGGAACCTATTTATGAATAACTATAACGAGAGTTCAACGGTTCGCGCGCGCACCCAGAGATTTAAGGTTCTTTCAATCCATGGCGATTCCTAGATATGGCTCATTATGAGAAATGTTGTTGTTTCCTCTACCTCTTCGATCCTCAAATTGGTTATATTTTGGTTTTTTAATTTCGATGCGCAACGCCTCATTGGAAAAGGGGCGAAGGGGGTCATATATTCAATATCGTGTGTGCAATAAGCCTGTGTACTTTAATTTCAAATGTGGATTGAACCAATATCCACGCTAAATCCTAATTCCTCTCTCCCTCCAATAGCTGTTGGGACTTCTTGGTATGTTGCGGAACTAACATCAGAATATTCTCCTAAACTTACGAATGCTCAAGGCCTGAGGATAATATTAAATATCAATATGCCCCAAAATATCATTTGCCTCTCATTTCCAGATTTATTTTCCTTCAAAATACTTTTCAAGCCGCTGTGTTTTTAATACTGCCAAATGTTTTACCCTGGCGCGCTAGGCACCATGATTTCTGTCGAGTCAATAGGAAGAATACTTTTATCTATGTGGTCGTGGACGTGAAGTACTATTATTACAGGACTAAGTGTTTGGTCAAAGTTATTCACCGATGCGCTCTAGTAATGACAGATCACATGTTTATCCATCTTCTTCGCATTCTATAAGGATGGTGATGGTGTGTGGGTTCCTGCGAACGAGAAGGTACAATAATGACAAGTCCACCCAAAAAAAAAAAATTAAAATCTCTCTGCCCACTATTTCGCGTGTCACTATGCGTCTGACGTTGTAGTGAGCTTTATCTTTTTATATACCAGCGAGATGGTTGCGATATCACATTAATATTCACCTATATCCAAACTAGCAGAACACAGTTACAATCATTTCGTTATAGGCTTTATGAAGAGAAGGAGAGGATGCTCGGAGTCAAGATCAATAAGTTTTCCCATGTGCGAGCACTGAGGCGGCCAGTTGACATATTAGCGTATCTCATATGCTTGTAACTCGAAGTCTTGCTGTACAAGCGAAATAAGGTGTATGCCACATTAGTTTTATAGTTTATCTCTTCTAAATACTTTCCTTTGCTCTCTACCGTGGTGCTCTTTGTTTGATCTATCAGTGTGAGATTACTCTACAAAACAAATTGGAATCGATACTCTTTATTCTGTGTTTACATGTCCATTTATCTTCATTCTTCCGATACGCATGTCTAAAGAGCGAACTAGCCTCGCGCAAAATATCTAGTCTGGTGTGGAAAACGTATTGTGATCTTTTGGACGGCCTCCAACTCCTCTTTTTTTCTATCCATGAGTTCATTAGTTCAGTGTCAATGATGCTGTGTCTGGTCTCATTGTGTGAGGGTGAGTCGTTCCATAAGTGTGCAGAACACGTTCTCTAAAAAAAAAACACCTGACAGCACTTGCTACGTCAAGACCTATGTGTTGCCAGCTATAGTCAAATAATTTGTTGTGGGACTTGTCATTTTATTTCTCTTTCCAGACTCTCAGACCGCAATCCTGTTCAGATCAGAAAGGAAAACTAGATAGTTGACTCTCGTGTACCTACAACAACCATAATATTACGAGGTAGAAAAAAGATTAACCAAGACAGTAATATCCTATTAGAAAGATATCCTATATTCGTATTCGGCACACACAATTCTACATTTTTACATAGCTCCCCACTACATACTCTCGCTCAGCAAGCGAATGCCCTGCCTAAGATTTGACATGAAAAGTGACCTCTCTGGAAAGTAACGACTCTTGGAACATATGAGGATTTTAGAAAAATATATAACATCACGGAGACGTGAAGACAATCGTAAAGTTAGGAAATATTTGATTTTATGTTAGAGGTCTTCAGACCAAGATTTAAGTCAACAGCTTCTGGAGAATTCAGCCTTGGGGTAATAGTCCTTGTGTGCATTATCTAAATATAATTACGCAGGTAATCAAGATGAATGAATGAGTAGTTTGGGAGACGTGTGAATGACTAATTAAGAGAAACCAAAACAATGTAAAAGTCAAACATATCATTCCAAAACTATTATCTTGTTGCTCTGGATGGAGTTTAGTTACTAGGGAGATCATTCGCGACTTCCGTAATAGTTTAGGTTCATTGTGCATTATTCTCCCTATCCCGCGTCGAGTGGCCATAATATTAAAAATTCACTTACTTTAAAACAAAGAAAAAGGTTAATGATATATAAAAACAGAGGGAAAAGGTTGATATAGGATCTGTTATTCTCCTCATTTCGGCTCTTTTCGCTCATTAGAAGAGGGCTAAAAGTTTACATATGGCAATTCTTATGTGTTGTTCATTATGTCTCAGCCCACAGGAAAGAAGTCTTCTATACAAAGACTTTATATATTATCAAATAAATCCACTATCTTTAGTGCTTACTTAACTTAATTAAATTTTGCTCATGTATCCAAGCGCAAATCGCGCCCGGAATGTATTGAATGGAACGTTTCTAAGGCCAATGACTCTACATAACAATAAAGGTACGAACCACCTTTCCTTTCTCTCAACAAAAGCTTAGAAGAAATTAGCAGATTTGAGAAGACGGCCCCATATATTGCATTAGTGGGAAAAAAAAAGGTAATTTTAACAACATTAGTAGGATTAACAAGTTAACTCCCTTCTACTGAGGAAAAGATTCACTATACTATCTACAGATTGCCATATAGATAACCTTGATTATCTAACAAGCTGGTCAACTCCACTCTTCCACCAGGAACAGGGGGCTTTGCCACATAGAAGAAAATATTGTGATTCCGTATGCTCATACGTAGTCATCATTTTAATATATAATAGACATTACATCCAGCAGGTTCATAAGGAGGTTGAAAATTCCCCTACTACTAATCATCCCTTACCTAGTTCTTCGCCCGCTATTTACGCTGTTCTCAGCACAACCGCGACAACACATCCCTCAGGCCAGGTAACCAGAATTGGATGCTTCAATAGGCCTGCCAAGCAAATATCAACTCGTCAGTATCTCTCACCTGGAATAATATACCTACTAGAATGCGTCGGAGGTGAAATATCATGTAAGAGAGAATGGTCATAGTTCTCGAGGGCTCCCCTTACAGCACTGGTCACTTACAGACAAGTAAAAATCAAGAGGAGAATCAGTCATTTCGCAACTAAATCGAGGGAAGAGCAACTACAAGTGATGATACATATAGAACGACGAATCATGGAATGATACATGAAAACACGGAAGAGCGGAAACAAAGACCGTATGGCTGCGGCAAATCTAGCTATTGAATGGTATACCCCGTAGTGAGATATGCTGTATTACCTGGCTAACGCTAATAAGGCAACTAGATTTTATTCCTTATAAATATTATAAGGTTTCTAAAGAAACTGACTATTTGTTTGGACTTACGCAGAGACATCAAAATTTACCACTCCTCCTGAACTATCTCAATTACGCCACCACCCCCAAACACAACTTGCAATGATCATGCAGGTTGAGGGGCTAACATAACAATAGGCTTACAAATGACATACAACTCTAAAGTGAAATTGCAAAAAGAAGCAGGGAAAAATGAATGTTTAGCGTTACACTAAGCAAAAGATTTTCTCCATTGAATCTTCAACGGTCTTATTATTTTCGTCCCTAGTTTTACAGACGACCCTACCAATAGCGCCAAGCGCTTCATGAATTATGGTTACTTGAACCAAAGCCCTTAAAGAAGACATCTGCACAAGGCATACATAAAAGAAGGCCTCAAGTAAAAAAAATTACTTCAGCAAGGCTATTAAAACATTCGAGTTCTTTGAACACGCCATACGTTCCGTAATTAATTTGTTGCGACACGTATCGGAGGACTTGTCACCTGTATTAACCTGGTATACTATAGGTATGTGGTAATTGACGTTTCATGGAATAACTTTTATGTCGGACATATCACGTAATTTAAGTTGAAAGGCATTTGTGTCTTGCTCAGGATGTTTGATATTCACGCGGTAATGAATATCCGAGTATTCAGGGGACAAGATATCTCAAGTACAAAGATTAAGGTTACAAAGCTCATACCTTTGTCAGTGTTTGAAAAAAATTATGACACAGTGCTCTCTAACGAGAATAAGACACTAATATAGGAGAATGTGGTCAAAGAAAGTCAATTCGGTTTACGACTTTGATTACTCTCTATCGATTCTTTACTACCCTCCTCGCCTGTTCCACCGAACCTCATATATGTTGACTAGCACACTGCATTCTCCTAGGTTGAGCCTTCGCGCCTTATCATAGTAACCTACTAGACATGAGCACCGGGGCTATCCTTGCAAATACCTACCGCAGAGTGAGTGAACAAACAATTCGGTACGTAACTAAAAGAGGACTTAATGGACCGCTATGTATCAATCAATTCTTGTCAGTCAAGCTATTTATCTTTAAAATTTTGTCCTTATGATGGTCTCTTCACTGGAAACTCACAACTCCACCAAAAAAGATCAACGTCTCACAGTAAACAGCCCATCAAGCTATGTACGTTCTTCCTCTACTAGTCTGCAAACACAAAAGATTTCATAGAAAGGTGTGACTCATACAAAAGGGAAAATAATACCTAGTTATAAAAGACATATCAGCACAATAGAGAAAGAAGAATTAGAGAACTATAATTTCTTCCTCAGACAATCAGTTATTACTCAAGTACCAGATTCATATTCTAATACTAATACGGAAAAAGATAAGTGAAAGACAAGGACATTTGAAAATCAAAGAGCAATGAACAGACATAAATAACAGTGAAACATACATAATCTTACAATTATGATGTTGCTAATTGATATATCCTGCTCCGTCTATTATGTATGCTCCAAGTGGCTCACAGGTTCATTATTGTGCAATGACAATGCTCTCTGAGCAAAAGGGAAAATTAAATTGATACAAAAACAATCGATAACTCTTTCTGAATTTTCATTCAATTAAACAGATGAGTGCTCATTTTCTAAAATAACCTAATATTTTGTGGTGAGAAGAATAAAATATGTAAAGCCATATAACTGCTCTACGATCATACAATCCTCTATTGTCTCGTTCGTCACGGACACCAAGATCTCATATCCATCACCCAATATGTGCGTATCATCCTATATCTATTATATATTATATACCCTTGTTGATCCACCAATTAACCAAGTTCACCTACTAGACGTTTGTGTGTATCCATACTACAAACATAGTGTTACCTATGAATCATATAAA
>FXXK01000387.1:0-54082 GCA_900184695.1 Betula pendula
TAAATATTGTTAAAATTTTCAAAATACCTATATATATTTTTTTTAAAAAAAAAACTATAAAAAAATATCAAATATTGGGTATTTTTACAAAATCCATTAAATCTTAACCAACGCCTAAATCTTGTAATTTTTTTTATTCTTTATAAAAATGGAGTGGTATTTTGAAAATTTTGACACCCCTCCATTAGGATTTAACGGAATGGAGTAAGTGATAGACATTAGAAGTTTGTGGTACCAAAGTGAGTTTTTAAAGATTATGATAGACATGTCAAAAGAGCTGAAAGTTTAAAGGGACTATATGAAGTTTCCCCTATTAAACATATGAATGTGTGGTCCATTTTTTCCTTCTTCCCAAAGTCCACATGCCTCCCTGTTACTTTTAATTTTCGTTTGAGAAAGGGAAATGTTAAGGCAGCTACTTCAATCTTTCTTACATCCTCTCAATTATCAACATCACCATTAAATTTGTGGGTCTCATGTGTGAGACCCACATAAATTCATAGATCCAATAATAATGATGAAATTTGAAAAGATAGGATTAGTATTAGGGTAGATGCACTAATATTTTTCTTTGAGAAATGTTAATGCAAGAGTGTTAAAATATTGATTAAATAATTAAATTTTTCAATTTTTATTCGCTTAAAGTTTTATGACAAATAATGATTTAACATAAAAGATGATAGAAATGATTGCCATTATCCCCACTTTACCGTGTTGTTTACTATTTATTTTCACTATTTTATTTAAATATTATTTATTTTTCAAAGCACAAACATTCTAAAATCATGTGCATATCTTATCATTAGTCAAAAAGTTGTTTGTTTGTTTGTTTTTTTTTTTTTAAACGTTTGATGAAATAACATGATATATATATATATATGCATTTTCACCCAAATTTAATCCCAATAGTCAAAATAACCTTTACTAAGCCAGGCGAAATAGTAATATTAAGAATACGTTTGGTATGCAAAAATGTTTATTCTAAATAATAGTCTTTATAAGAATGAAATAATAAAATAAAATGGGAAATGCTACAGCATCTACCGATATCCTTCTTTCATCCTTCTATTTCTCAAAATCACCATTGGCATTTGTGGTCCCCATGTGTAGACACATATGGGGACCACAAATCCAATGGTGATTTTGAGAAATAGAAAGATGGGAGAAGTGCAAGAAAATGAAATGTAGCATTTCCCAAATAAAATAGCTTTAATGTTAAAGTATATGTAGTCATCCTCATAGCCATGAAGAAATAGTTATTCTTTAAATTGAGAAAATAATTATTCTTCTCAATTTGAGAGGAATACATATTTCCTCAATTTAAGTAATAGTGATTCCTTATAGCTATGAGAATGACTATTTCAATATTAATCTATTTTTAATAAAAAATAATTCTAAAAAATAATCATTCTGAATACCAATCATAATATAAAGGTCTTCATTGTGTCCTCCTTCCCCTATCCTTCCCTACATCTACGCCAAGCCTTCTTCCTCACTTCCCAATAAAATACGAGACAAACACAAATGGCCACATCAAATCTTGTTGAAAATCTATGCTGAGATCCCCCACTTGAACCCGACCTTTACTTTTACCTTTTTCACCTGTCCTTTTACCTTTTCCACATGGCCATGTGTGTTTGCCTCATGAATCAGGGCCTGTTTGTTAAACCCTCTTCTCTTTTTTTTTTCTTCCTCAAAATTAACACCACTTTTAATATTCTATCAATCACTTTTTAACAATTTTTTTTTACTTTTTATATCACATTATTCACTTTTTATTACTATTCAAATAAAAAATTCACTAAGAGCATCTTTAGCAGACCCTTTAAATGGGGCATAATAGCTAGATTTAGATGTTATGGCATGATTTTCTCCTCCAGCAGAGCTTTTATAATAAAAGCCCACCATCCACGTTGCTACAGTAAACTTTCCCAAAGTTTACTGTAACAACTTCTTGGAATAAAAAATTAATTTCTCTCTCTTTTTCTTTTCTCTCCCTTTTCTTCTTCTTTCTTTCTCTTATTCTCTGAAGAGAAAGAAAATCAACGAAAGAGGAAGGAAGAGCTTCGGCTGATCTGCAACTTGGCCTTCATCTTTTTTCTCCTTTTTCTTCTTCCTTCTTTTTCCTCTTCTTTTTGGCTGCAACTTGGTCCCCTGATCTGCTGCGTTCCGGCCTTCTACCCCGTGCACGCGCCACACCACCTCCCTCTCCGACACACTCCGCTCCTCGGCATTAGAAGCTTTCCGCTGTAAGAGAGATCAACGCAACGACGAGTGTGGTCGTAGCACTCGTTGACGGTGACTAATATGGCCGATACTAAGCCTGAGATCTCTGGGTTTCCGTTGGAGTAATCGCAGTTCTCCGTCGCCATTAACCCTGAGTTGAGCTCCTCGAGCTTGCTCCGAATCGATTGCCATTTTGCTGCAAAGACTTTGGTTGAGTGCGTCAGAGAAATCATCGTGGTTTTCACTGGTTTTGGGGCAAACCCATTTTTTTTTTACTCTGGTCGGATTTCGACGAGGTGGGCACGAATATTCCGAAGATGGATTTCTAATTTTGATGATGGAGAATCTTGTCTTCAAGTTGCAGAAGAATGTGTTGACGAAAAAAATATAATAAAAAAAGAATGAGAAATAATATTTAAAGGCAAGTAGAGAGTTGAATAAAGGATCTGTTGGAGTGTGTAGAGAAAAAGTAATAGCTAAATGTAAAGAGTTGTACTTTTTTCACAAGCTAAAATAAAGGGTATTGCTAAAGATGCTCTAAAAAACAAAATTTTTTCACTTTTCCATACAAAAAATTTAAAATATTCTTCCTACTTTATATCATATCATTCATTTCTATTACTATTCAAAACACGCAAAAAAGCTAAAAGCTAAAAGACTTAACAAACAGGCCCCAGTTCTTCAAGGTTTTTTTTTTCTACGTGGAATACAATGGAATGACCGTAAGAGAAATACTTCCTAACATTTTTAAATTTTTTTTTTTAACATTTTTGTCTTATATGATAAGTTCACATTTATTAAATTATTTTACAGATTAAAAAGACTATAATTCAATAAATGTGGACTTACCATACAAATAAAAATGCTAAAAAATGACTTTTAAAAATATTAAGAAGTATTTTTCATATGGTGTCGTTTACTTAAACAGTTTAAGATTTTAATAACTAAAGTACGAGACAAACGCACATGGCCGCATCAAATCAGATGGAAAAGCTATGCTGTCATCCCATACTTTGGCCTTCCTTTTGACTTTTTCTTTTTGGGCTTAACCTGTCTTGACTTTTTGAAGTTTGTCAAAATATGACGGAAATGCACATCGCCACAACTATTCCTCCATACCACACTCCATACAGGCAAACACATCTTCCTTCTACGTTCCAACACCTCTAATCACTACTTAAAAATGTTGCAGTTACACTGCCTTCGCGTGTGGATTTAAAATATCTTTTAATAAATTAGACTCAAATATGTAAAATATTTAATTAAGATAAGAAGTAAATAATGAAATTAAGGTTCAAATTTAAGACTTTTAATTATAATATCATATTAAATCACCATCATATAAATTGATAATTTGATAAAGTAATGTTACACACGTCTACAATCTCATTTTCACACTCTTTTAGGGAGTTTTTAAAATCGTAATTAGATCTAATTGTAATTTCAAAAGTCACTTAAAAGAGTGTGAAAGTGGAAGTTAGAGTATGCGTAGCATTTCTTTGAAGTGAAGGCCAAAATCCAGCAGCATTAGCAACAATTTTTTTTAGATTTTTTTTTTAAATTTAAAAAATCAAATTACTTTTTGTTTCTATAGTTAAATAAACTTTATAATAGCTTCTTTTATCTTTTTTATATATCATTTAAATATTATTTCAAATAAATGTTATGAGATTTAGAGAAAAGATAAAGTAATTTAAATAGAATTGGATCCTCTCCATTTCAAAGGCTGGTTCATGGTTGGGATTTGTTTAAGAAGCGGATTTAGGTTTGGATGGTTTCTCTCATTTGACGTTAAACTTTAAGGTGTTCTTTTAGATGTTGTTAACCATCTCCTTGAGACGGGGCAAGTTTTAAACATTAGAGCACTAACAATAGACATCTAACTATTTCTTAAAAAATTAAGAAAACCGTAACTTAGGTCTCCAAACTTTAGCACGTTTTGACATACTTTCACTAAACTTTTTTTGCTCTAATTTTGGTACTTCATACTTTCAAAATATCTCATCTAACCCTTCTCCGTTAGGATTTTTCGTTAAAAGTCCTAACGGAGGGGTGCAAAAATTCTCAAAATACCCCTCGATTTAGATTGTTTTATAATTTTTTTTTTTTTTAAAAAAAAATATATAGGGTTATTTTGAAAATTTTAACAGGATTTAACGATGAGTCCGAACGGAGGAAGATAAAGCGAGAGAAGTTAAAAGTTTAGAATACCAAAGTGAGAGTAAAAAACGTTCAAGGGAGTATGTAAAAATAAGCCAAAATTTGGAAGGCTTAAGTAAAATTTTTTCAAAAAATTAGTGGTAGTGAGAAAATTTAGCAGGCTTAAGTTGCATGGAGACACAATGACACAAAATACTCTTTATAGATTAACTACAGCAAGTGGCATCCTATCCAAATCAAGTTGCCAAAGTTATTAGGATATTATCTCTCTTCCCAATTTTACTTGTGTTAATCAACAAAAACCAAAAAAAAAAAAAAACTCCTAGAAGCCACCTCACCTACCCATATCAATCGACATATCACCATGTGATTAATGTTTCTACCTACTCTACAGACTTTCACAATTTTCCAATCACTAAAATTATTCTCTGAAAATCCCACAAGAAGAATAGGAAGACATGAAGAGGAAATAAGAAAGAAGGGAAGAAGAAGAAAGAAGACCGAAGAAGAAAGAGGAGTGGCTAGGCCTAAAAAACTGGAAAAACTATCTTGTAGATCTTTTTTTTCCCATAATTTTTGTAGGGGTCTAAAGGCAGGTAAAGCCCAAAAAGAAAAAGTAAAAAGGAGGGTTGAAAGTATGGGATGGCAGCATAGCTTTTCGGATCTGTCTTACATCTTGTAAAATAAATGGACGGTCGAGATTGAAGAGCAACTAATTGAAAGCAAACGACGTTGTGCATATAAGGCAAAAGAGAAAACCTTCGATCTAGATGTGCTTTAAAATACCATTTTTACAGTCTTCAACTAGAATTTGACACATAAGCTAAAAGTATTAATTACACTAGAGGCTAAAACACCTGATCACCCATTCTCTCATTTTTTTTCTAACCCTAATGAACTAACCCTTCAACCACCCTACCTCTCCAGTCGCTGACAGACTCGCTAAAAGCCACCGCAGGCCACCACCATAATCCTCACAATTTTTGGTAGATGAGAACTAAGAGAGAGAGAGATGAACCGAGAGAGGGAGAGATGAAAGGCCGCGAGAATCCGCACGAAAGGCCGCCACCGTCTTCTCCCAACAGCGGTGGCCGTTTGGCCGGCCTGATCTGGTCGTGGCCACAGCGCACAGCTGGCGGCCAGATTTGGCCGCTGGCCACAACAAGCCGCAGCGCACGGCCAGAGGCCACGTAGAGGCTTCTGGCGTTCGGCTACGCGGGCAAGCGGATGCTTCCGACCACGCGAGCTGTGACTTGGTCTAGCTAGTAGGCTTTCGGTGGCGGCGTTCGGCTGGAGATGTGGGGATGATTTAGATGTGGTTTACTAGGATTAAAATGGGTTGGTTTAGTTTTTGATATGATATTTTCAATTCTATTGTATTTAGTACTTTTAGCTGCTGTATCATATTCTGATTAGAGACTGTAAAACCTCACTTTTACAAAAAAGACGGGATAGAAGGGGCTCTCAAGGCAAAAAGGTGGAGACTGTTTGTTCAAAGGCAACACACTTGACGCCGTTTGTTTTCAGCAGAAATTTTTTGATTTGTTGGAGTTCTTCAAAATGGAACGTTCTTTTCCTTTGCATGGATCTAGATCTAGCAGTAGACCATATTAGAGCTCTAAATGTTCATGAACTTGAAATCTTGTATCTATTCTCTTTTTATAACGAAATAAATATAATGTTGAAGGATGAAAAAAAAAGGGGGAAATTTTATTTAATCGGTAACGCATTGAAAAAATCATTCTATTAGTAAATGATTTAGCGGTTTGCCTCCTAACTTTAACACTCAATGGCTAAAACTTAAAGATCTCACACTCTTCAAAGAGAGTTTGCAGCAGAAGACTTATCACTTACATATNCCTACCTCTCCAGCCGCTGACAGACTCGCCAAAAGCCACCGCAGGCCACCACCGAAATCCTCCCATTTTGTGGTAGATGAGAACCAAGAGAGAGAGAGAGAGAGAGATGAACCGAGACAGGGAGAGATGAAAGGCCGCGGGAATCCGCACGAAAGGCCACTACCGTCTTCTCCCAACAGCGGTGGCCGCTTGGCCGGCCTGATCTGGTCGTGGCCGCTGGCCACAACAAGCTACAGCGCACGGCCAGATTTGGCCGTGGCCGCTGGCCATAACAAGCCACAGCGCATGGCTAGAGGCCACGCAGAGGCTTCTGGTGTTCTGCTAAGCGGGCAAGCGGAGGCTTCCAGCCACGCTGGCTGTGGCCTGGTCTGGCTAGTAGGCTTCCAGTGGAGGCGTTCGGCTGGGGAGGTGGGGATGATTTAGATGTAGTTTACTAGGGTTAGAATGGGTTGATTTAGTTTTTGATATGATATTTTCAATTTTATTGTATTTAGTACTTTTAGTTGATGTATCATATTCTGATTAGAGGCTGTAAAACCTCACTTTTACAAAAAGACGGGATAGAAGGGGCTCTCAAGGCAAAAAGGTGGAGACTGTTTGTTCAAAGGCAACACACTTGACGCCGTTTGTTTTCAACAGAAATTTTTTGATTTGTTGGAGTTTTTCAAAATGGAATGTTCTTTTCCTGTGCATGGATCTAGATCTAGCAGTAGAGCATATTAGAGCTCTAAATGTTCATGAACTTGAAATCTTGTATCTATTCTCTTTTTATAAAGAAAGAAATATAATGTTGAAGGATGAAAGAAAAAAAAGGGGAAATTTTATTTAATCGGTAATGCATTGAAAAAATCATTTCATGAGTAAATGTTTTAGCGGTTTGCCTCCTAGCTTTAACACTCAATGACTAAAACTTAAAGATCTTACACTCTTTAAAGAGAGTTTGCAGCAGAAGACTTGTCACTTACATACAGAAGATAAACAACTAATTTAAATCCTTAATCGCAATAGAAATACCAAAGTAAAACTAAAAACATTATCGCATAGATAATAAGTGTTTTCAAAAGTACGGTCAACGATTGGTCATCAAAACAACATAAATATTACAAATCGATACTAAAAGTCATGATCAACATAAAAGATTTAAGACCTAGTCTTTAGGGGGTAAATCATGAAGACAATCTCTATCATGTCTTGACTAGTGTCTCCATCTTTATCCCACATATCTTTTAACCAAGGTCCAGCTCCTCCAAGATGATCATAAGGATGTCCCTCAAATAGACATAGCATCTTTCCACATCCATCATCAACTAAGCTATCTATAAAACAATGTATATTTTACAGGTGAAAAAGATACAAACGTAAATCAACGACTTAGTGAGTAATAATACACATGAAGTATATGTTATCATTTAGTGAACTTAGTTATTTAACAAAAGTTGTAACCACAATCAATAATATAAATGAAGTCATTTATTGAATAAAACAATGTCATGGTAATGCATTATATATATATAGTACATGATATGTCAAGTGAACATATAACGGTTTGCGCGTTATCGTAAGAAGAACATCTGATATAAGTTATAACACCGGTGCCCCAGATATTGCACAAACATATCGTTTTATATTAGTAGCCTGATTGAATCCTACCTTGGGTAGTTCACGCTAATATCAAAGCCGTAATTGTGACCCCATTCAAATAATGGTGCGCTAGTTACAAATAACAACTATTGGATTCAAGACCAAACATAAAAGTAAATCCTTTGATCATAGGGTTAACCTGTAATAATAGTAGCTGTTGGGAATTGGGCCTGAAAAGGTAAAAGCCGAAGTCCCACCTGACGGCCTAGTCGGAAAAGAAGGACAGGGCCCGCACAGCTGATGACCGAAGTTTCATAGTTCGGTCAATACCCTTCCAGGGCCATAGGAACTCCGGTTCGGCTCTTTAGCTAAGAGTTGTAATGAACTTTTATGAAGAAAGGACAAGGTCCATTAAGGCTTGCATTTAAGGAAGCTGACCTCGAGTTTCGCCCTTGCACGTCCTTGAGGCAAGCCAGCTCTAGGGATGTAATTGATGTGACCTCCAGGTCAAGGTTCAGACGCTGTGGACCAATCCCCGCCTGACATCTAGCACGACCTTGACTGGCCAGTATGGGTTGGGGAGAAAAGAAAGGATGATCTAGGGCCCCACCGCATGGGGCTCATGAAATGAACATCGGAGGATGCGTCGTCATATAAAAAGGGGGAAAATTTCGGCTATCAGGTAAGTAACGAATAACTCAACAAAAAATATACTCAGTCTCTTGCTCGAAATTGACTCCCAGAACCGAACTGACTTAGGCATCGGAGCTATCCCCCGCCGGACACCCCCCGGCAAGCTCTCGTGTCTAATCTCTCTTCTTTTGCAGGATTACGTGTCGTCGGAATCGGAAACTGTCCCAACAGTTTGGCGCCGTCTGTGGGAACAATTTCGTTCTTATTAACCAACCAATCCGATAGTGACGAATATGGCGGATACTCCTCAAGGCCCTCCCGACAAGCAGGTGGAGCAAGTAGGGCCCGGGACTTTACTCCGGAAACCCCTTATGTAGACAAGGAAAAATCTACCAGCTTCCAAACCCCGTTGGCGGGAACTACCTCCCAAACTCCAGAGCCTCAGATGCAATGCATGGCTAGAGAGATAGAAGCTCTCAAACGTCAAAATGAGTCCCTTACCTGTCAACTTTACCCTAGCTCCCATGGGCAGGAGCGAGTAGAAGTGGAAGAGCTCTCTGAGGACGACTATGACGAGGAGACGAGCCTCGACGAAGAGGAATATGGAGGTGAAGAATGCCTGCGAGTAGAAAGTTATCGCGGTGGCAACCCCCAGGTTGGGGGGAGCCTCCTCAGAGAAGACCCGGTTAGTCGCCGTAAAGAGGGAGGACATGAGAATGCGGAAGCGCTTGATCGACGCTTGCCCGAAGACTCAGGTGAAGACCGTACAAACTATAGACAGCGTCGACGCCGTCACCAGGGCGGACCTCGTACAAAGGGAGGAGCTGGGCGTCGTTTGAGCTTTGAGGGGGAGATCCCTAGGGTAGGTTATTACCAGGCCAACCCTCCACCTCCGGAAGGGGACGTCCATGCCCTAATTAGAAATTTGGAAGCTAAGTATGATGCGGTGCTTCGATATATGGGAGGAAAGTCATCTACGGTCGATTCCATCATCCAAAACGCATGTTCTGCCTTCACTCCACGTGTTATAAGTCATCCCGTCCCTGAGAGATTCAAAGTACCTCCCATCAAACCCTACGACGGAACAGGCGATCCCGTCGGCCACTTGAAGTCGTATAAAGCCTATATAGACCTGCATGCAACGACGGACGAGATAGTCTGCCGTGCGTTTCCCCTCACTTTGGAAGGTAGCGCTCAAGAATGGTTCGGGGGGTTGCCTGCTAACTCCATAGACAGCTTTGAAAGCTTAACCAAGATCTTCCTCACGCAATTTCTCGTGTCGAAGAAACACAAGAACACACTGCAATATATGCTTGCGCTGAGACAAGGAGAAACCGAGTCCCTCAAAGATTATCTTCAGAGGTTTAACAAGGAAAGAGTGGAGGCGGAAGATATGACGGAGAGTGTAGTCTTAACCGCAGCCATCAATGGGCTTTGGCACAAGGGGCCCTTTGTCCTCGAGCTGGCGAAAAAGACTCCGACGACCTTGCAGGAGTTTATGGAGAAAGCCGAAGAATTCATCAGTCAAGAGGAAATGATGAGAATGTATGCTGAGAGAGAAGTGAAGCCAAAGGAGCAGATTAAGAAGAATGAATCCCACAAGGGATAAGGGGCATCCAGCCAATGAAAAAATTCGAAGAAGCTCGAAACGGCCAGAGAAGGGAAAGCCCATAATTGAACGAGAATTCAACTTCACTCTGTTGAATACGAGTGTGGTAGAAGTATTCATGCAGATCCAAGACGACCTAGGTTTGAAACGACCCGAGAAAATGAGGGCCCCTCCGGAAAAGCGGAACATGAACAAATAATGTGACTATCATCAGGACCATGACCATGAGACCGAAGATTGCGTCTCTCTACGGATAGAAATAGAGAGGATGATAAAAGGAGGGAAGTTGGCCCGATTTGTAGCGGCTAACCGGCACACGAAGTATGACAAGCCACGCATCGAGCAGCGTTATCGTGACGAAGCTCGAACTTATGACGACTGTCGTCGTCCCGCCACTCCCCCTAGACGCCGAGGGCATGCAGATGATTACCGAGCCAATAGTGAAGCAAGACGCCACCGAGCTGATAGCGAGACAAGACGTTATGACGACCGTAATATTCGTCGGTGAGCAGAGCCCGAAAGGGGGCGGGAACCCATTGGGGAAATTCATACTATTGCCGGAGGTTTCGCAGCTGGTGGTTCCTCCAGTTCAGGGAGGCGAGCCTATGCTAGAAGGTTGCCTTCAGAAGAAGTACTTTCCCTTAAACGACCTTCAAAGGCACGTAGAACGGGATCAGAAACCATAACTTTTTCTACGAGAGACGAAGAGGAGGTCTTTTATCCCTATGATGACGCACTAGTGGTGACCATGATGATAGGGAATTACAACATTCACCGCATTCTAGTTGATAATGGAAGTTTGGCCGACATTCTGTTCCTTTCTGCCTTCGAAAAGATGAAGATTGAATAGAAGCGAGTAGCTCCGGCTCCTACGCCTCTGGTAGGCTTCACAGGAGAAAAGGTGCTCCCAGTAGGAGCAATCTCCTTCCCACTTACGGCGGGTGAAGCGCCCAAGGAGAAAACTGTTATGACAGACTTCTTGGTCGTTGACAGGCCGTCCGGCTCCTACGCCTCTGGTAGGCTTCACAGGAGAAAAGGTGCTCCCAGTAGGAGCAATCTCCTTCCCACTTACGGCGGGTGAAGCGCCCAAGGAGAAAACTGTTATGACAGACTTCTTGGTCGTTGACAGGCCGTCCGCTTATAACGCTATAGTGGGAAGACCAACCCTCAACAAATTGATGGCGGTGACTTCCACTTACCATCTGAAGATGAAGTTCCCCCCAGAACGTGGAAGGATGGTGAAAGGAAATCAGAGGAAGCCCGTCAGTGCTATAACTTTGAGTCTCAAAGAGACTCTGCCAAAGAGGCTTCCCGTCAGCTTTGAAGTGAGGGATGAACGCACAGTGCAGAGGGAGAGCCTGTTGAGGAGTTAGGCCATCGATGGCCCTGACCGTGTAGTAAAGATCAGATCGCAATTGCCAGAGGAATCAAAAACTAAGCTTTCGGAGTTCCTGAAGAAGAATCTTGACGTGTTTGCCTGGACGTATGAAGATATGCCTGGCATCAACCCTGACATCATCTCGCACAGACTGAACATAGACCCTGCAGCAAGGCCGGCCAAACAGAAGAAGAGAAATTTCGCTTCTGAACGAAACAAGGCGATAGCTAAAGAAGTTGATAAGTTGATGGATGCGAATTTCATCAGGGAAGTCCATTACCTTGACTGGCTGGCCAACGTGGTGATGGTTAGAAAGTCTACCGGCAAGTGGAGGATGTGTGTGGCCTTCACCGACCTTAATAAGGCCTGCCCCAAAGACAGCTTTCCACTCCCAAGGGTCAATCTCCTGGTGGACTCCACTTCGGGCCACAACCTCTTGAACTTTATGGACGCCTTTTCAAGCTATAACCAGATCCGGATGCATGAGTTTGACCAAGATGCAACCTCCTTTATTACGGATCGTGGGTTGTACTGTTACAAGGTGATGCCCTTTGGATTGAA
The DNA here is from genome assembly GCA_900184695.1 of Betula pendula. Taxonomy (NCBI): domain Eukaryota; kingdom Viridiplantae; phylum Streptophyta; class Magnoliopsida; order Fagales; family Betulaceae; genus Betula; species Betula pendula. The sequence continues at coordinate 12,008 of FXXK01000387.1, forward strand.
AAACTCTGGTGCAACCTATCAGCGCTTGGTAAACACAATGTTTAAAAACCAGATTGGAAGAAATGTGGAAGTGTATGTGGATGACATGCTGGTGAAGAGCTTGAAGCCTGAAGATCATCTGGCTGACTTAGAAGAAACGTTCGGTGTTTTGAGAATTACAAAATGAGGCTTAATCCCGCCAAATGCGCTTTTGGCGTATCTTCAGGGAAGTTTCTAGGCTTTATGGTCTCACATCGAGGCATTGAAGCTAACCCTGAGAAGATAAAGGCGGTCCTAGAGATGGAGTCCCCCCGAAACACGAAGCAACTTCAGCGGCTCACCGGACGGATAGCCGCCCTCAACAGATTCATCTCCAGGTCCACGGATAAATGCTTACCCTTCTTCAAGATCTTGAAGAAGGCCTTTGTTTGGGGGGAAGAATATGAGGACGCTTTCCAGCAACTGAAGAGCTATCTAGTTAATTCTCCGCTGCTTAGCCGAGTAGTCGAGGGTGAACCACTTTATATTTACCTGGCGGTATCTGATTCCGCCGTCAGTTCGACCTTAATCCGAGAAGACCAAGGGGTTCAGAAATCCGTGTATTATACCAGCATGGCCCTCCGAGGCGCTGAAACCAGATATCCGCAAATCGAAAAACTGGCCTTTGCGTTAGTAACCTCGGCAAGGAAATTAAGGCCGTACTTTCAGGCCCACACGGTTCGGGTGCTAACCGACCATCCTCTGAAAAAAGTGCTGTACAAGCCTGATACTTCGGGGCGCCTAGTGAACTGGGCGGTGGAGTTGGGTGAATTTGATATCGAATATTTGCCTAGAGCAGCTGTTAAGGGCCAAGCAGTGGCCGACTTTATAGCAGAATTCACGAACCTCTGTGACCAGGAGGACCGGCCAATGGATGACCTTTGGAAGGTCTATGTTGATGGTTCAGCGACAAAAAGGCGAAGTGGAGTAGGCGTAGTACTGGTAGCTCCAGAGGGGCAAAAAATTAAGTATGCCATTAGAATGGGCTTCAAGGCCACCAACAACGAGGCAGAATACGAAGCCGTGATCGCAGGCCTAACAATCGCCCGCGAACTAGGAGCTGAGAATGTTGAAGTGCATACAGATTCGCGCGTAATAGCTGGCCATATCCTGGGCGAATATGAAACGAAAGGAGAAAAAAATGAAGAAATACCTTGCAAAGGTTAGAGAACTTTCGGCTCAGTTCACACATTTCTATGTTAAGAGGGTCCCCAGAGAGGAGAATTTGGAGGCGGATAGGCTTGCCCGAATCGGGTCAGCACAGGAAGAAGAGCTTGAGAGCTCTGAAGAGCAAGTTCTCCTCCCGATATGCGTGGTACGAGGCCCGCTAGAGTGGGCAATGGAGATATTCCGGTATATTATAAAGGGCCAACTCCCGGCCGACCGAAAAGCCGCTGCTAGGATACGCCTGAAAGCTTCTAAGTATACAGTTATCGACGGATCTATTTATCGTCGAGGTCAAACTCTACCACTCCTCAGATGTTTGTCCCAAGATGAGGCTGACTATGCCCTGAGAGAAATCCATGAAGGAACATGCGACAGTCATTCCGGAGAACGCGTCCTTGCCCACAAGGCCATTAGGGCCGGATATTACTGGCCTAATATGTACCAGCAATCTATGAAAATGGTGAAAGCCTGTGACAAATGCCAAAAATTCGCCAACGACTAAAAGAGTCCGCCTGAGGAGCTCACCCCCATTGCCTCGCCATGGCATTTCTCCATGTGGGGGGTAGACATTGTTGGCCCCCTTCCACCCGGAAAAGGAGGTGTTAAATTTGTGGTAGTGGCAGTCGACTATTTCACTAAATGGGTAGAAGCAGAAGCCCTCGTCCACATCACCTCTCAGAACATCACCAGATTCCTTTGGAGGTCAGTGGTCTGCAAATACGGACTTCCCCACACCTTCGTCACGGATAATGGGAAGCAATTCGACTGTCAAGCGTTTCGAGATTGGTGCAATGATCTTAAAGTCCGGAATTACTTCTCTTCGCCAGGGCACCCGCAAGCTAATGGACAAGTGGAGGCTACCAACAAGACCATCTTCAAGATCTTGAAGAAGAGGCTTGAAGATAGGAAGGGCGCATGGGCCGAACAGCTCTACGGGGTACTGTGGGCTTATAGAACTACCAAGAGAACCCCTACGGGGGATACCCCTTTCGGCCTAGCTTTTGGGTCGGAAGCNTTGGTGCAATGATCTTAAAGTCCGGAATTACTTCTCTTCGCCAGGGCACCCGCAAGCTAATGGACAAGTGGAGGCTACCAACAAGACCATCTTCAAGATCTTGAAGAAGAGGCTTGAAGATAGGAAGGGCGCATGGGCCGAACAGCTCTACGGGGTACTGTGGGCTTATAGAACTACCAAGAGAACCCCTACGGGGGATACCCCTTTCGGCCTAGCTTTTGGGTCGGAAGCGGTCATTCCAATCGAGATGGAGCTGACGAGCCTCCGTGTCCAAAAGTACGATCTCGAACTTAACAACGAAGGACTAAAGCTATCACTGGATCTCCTGGAGGAAAGACGGAACTAGGTAGAGACTATAATGGCCTCGTATCGTCAGAAGGCTGCCCAGTATTTCAACTGAAAAGTGAAGCCCCGAAAGTTCAAGATTGGCGACTGGGTGCTCAGGAAGGTGACTTTGGCGACCAAGGAGCACACAGATGGAAAGCTGGCTCCAAATTGGGAAGGACCCTACATGGTCGTAGAGTGTAACCGACCTGGTGCTTATCACCTTGAGACTGCGGAGGGAAGGAGACTGCCCCACCCCTGGAACGCAGAGCACTTAAAAAGATACTACCAGTAATCCGGTGTACTTTTAAAAGTTGTATTTTAGTCAATGATGAAAATTTGCTTGTCTCCACCTTTTCCTTTTCCCTCCATGTGTACATGAAAGATACGGCCATACGAGAAAGCATGATAAGGATCGGATACACTCCTTCTCCTTCAAGCTTGAAGACTGAGAATCAGTGTTCCGCCAAAGAGGTTTTAACCTCTTGGCATGCCGAACCTGACATTGAGAATCAGTGTTCTGCCACAGAGGTCTTAACCTCTTGGCATGCCAAACCTGACATTGAGAATCAGTGTTCTGCCACAGAGGTCTTAACCTCTTGGCATACCGAACTTGACATGCTGAACCGAAATTGGAGACTTAAAGAACAAAGGCCGACGTTCTAGCCACGGAAGTTTGGCACCTTTTCAGTGCGCGAACCGGACACATGAACAAGAAAGGGTCTGCAAAGCGTGCAAGATAACCGACCCTAACTACAGCGCATATGGGCAAAACGAGGTAAAAAAAAAAAAAAAAAAAACCTTGTTACTTTATACTGCCCTTAATAACGTGAATGAATGTCGCATTTACACGGTGTTTAACTAAGATAAAACATCACAATAGCTTGTTTCATTTCAAAAAAGAGGGGGAAGATATATAGCAAGATCATTACACGAGAGCAAGGGGCTTGAATATCTTCCTTCTAAAACAAACAACAAAAACAAGGAAAAATCTCTAAACAAGGGCAGTAACATGAATAAGCTATGAGTCGCCAACCCTTACAAAAAACAAAACAAAAACACAACTTCTGCCTTAACCCTCGTCAGAAGAAGTGTCACCGCCAGGGACGCAGACCCTCCACCCAAATTCGGGCGCCAATGCTTGGCGCCGAGCGCGCAGCTTCTGGCGCAGTGGAGCGAGCTTCCCTTGGAGATGGTGGATCTCCGCTTCCAGGCAAGCGACCCGGTTCTCCAAACGACCGAGCCTTCTTCCTTGGTAGAAGTCGTGACTCCTTGTTTGGTCAAGTGCGACAGTAGCCCTAATCCGCTCCCTGCTAGGCCCCGCCGCTGAAAAGGCATACATGGCCTCCCTCTCCTCGACTGAGCGGAAAGCTCCGCCCATGACAGGAGAAGGAGGACCGTTGTCATCCTCCACAGCCCTGTCGCCGCCTATGTCAGAGGCAGGGTTCTCCCCCTCATCCACCGGGTTTGGCGGAGCCTCCGCTTCCTCCTCTTCTGGGGGACCGGGCACCATGCCCGGGATGAAAAAGGGGTCACTATTGGAGTGACCAGACGACTTGGAAAAACGATTAACGGATGAAGAGTCCGAAATCACGATCATCCTAACCAGCGCTGGGGGGTTGGCCCTAGCAACCCCGACCTGGTCTCTTAGCCGATTGCTATGACGTGAGCCAGGCGAAGGTTGGGGGGCCGGAACCCTTCGAGGACCTCTTCTGCGCGTGTTGCCGTCCATAATGTCAGATTTCAAAAAAACAAGTAGATGAAGCGCTTGTGATGGATGAAGAAAAATGAAGTGTGACGGTGAAAAAAGAGACGCAGAACTTCCCCCTAAATAGGCGTGTTGGACTTAGGAAACCCGACAGATGCGTCTCTTGGAAAACCGCACTGTCATTTACTGCGCAACCTGTCACCACCAGTGCCCCAGACGAGACCCTTCAAATTCTCAAAAAAGAATAACGAAACAAAGTTTCGTTCTGGCAAAGTACAAAAGGGCCTGGATAATACCCAGAACCACACTGCCTAAGACTTAAAGATGAAAGATAAACAAAGCCGGACAGTGAGATAGAGTCAAAGAATCTCATTATGAGGATCAGACTCAACCTGAAGAAACAGACTCAAAAGCCCTATTACCAGATTTGGTTCGGCCGCTTCTAACGGGCCTTTCCAACCCCGGGGCCCAAACTGGTGCAAAAGTAATCAAAGTACAGAAATAACAGAAAGTTAACTTCTATTAATTAACTTAAAAAGTTCGGTTTACAAATATCATGTACAATCATGGAGGAGGAATATCCCCGCTGCTACTAAGAGCGGCCCCAGTCCTATCTTCAGCCTCTTTATGAGGCACTTCCATGGATATCGAAACGACCCATAGCCCATGAGCGTCTGGGAGCTCACCAGCGGCGATCATTTTGAGTTCATTCAAGGCTTTAGGGTCAGGTCGATGTCGTGGATAGCGATGGTGGGCCCGATCTCGCAATCCCTTATTCATTACGACCGCTCGTCGAAGGTCTCAAACCCCTACTCAAACCCGTGAATCCAAGTACGGTTCCTAACCTTATAAACTGCCCGAGGCTGGTGTTTGTACCTCTTCCGCCTTTTCGGCTCTCGTCGCTGTGCTTCAACAAATGGTGCTCCGACACAGCTTGTGGCAGAGTCTCCCCGTACTCGAAGATCAGCAATCTCCTTTTCCAAGTCCTTAATCTTGTCAGCTCTAGCAAGATCAGAAGTTCTCGGGCCTCCCCCAACTCCTTCCAACGCGAGTTATCAGCGTTTTCTACAGAAGCGAGGTTCGACGACAGTCCGCTACTTTCGCTTTATACCCCGCCATGAGCCCTTTTTGTTCATCGACGATCCCTTGCAACCGCGATGAGCGAGTAGATAAGTCAGACTCCGCCCGCGCTGCTTTCGCAAGCTTAGCCTGAAGGTCGGCCGTGGTGCCCTCGAGTTCAGACTTGACCATCTCAAACCTAAGAACTTCGGAGGTTAGTTCATCAATTTTCGCTTGACCAGCGTCAACTGTTGAACGGAGTTGATCATACTCCGAGGATCTTTCCTCCAAGATTTCCTGCCTTCTCAGAGCTTCAGAAAGCTCCTTCTCGCGGTCTGTTGACCTTCTCTCTAACTCGAGGTTCCGGGCTTCTAGAGCTGCAATAGTAGACCTAGCCTCCGAAAGTTCGTCTTCTCGAACTTCTAATTTTCCCTTCAATTCCAGGAAGAAGTTCTGGCTAGAGCACAGGTGCTTGCCGAGAGAATCCACGGCAACCAAAGAATCCTACAAAAGCGAATAAAGTTAACAAATGACTCAAATCTCAGAAACCGAACCTAAGTTGCAATAAAAATAGCAATCCATACTTCGATTCGGTGGCGAAGAGTAAGAACAGGATCTCCCTGAGATCCAACCGTTCCCCACCATGTAGGATCGCTTGTAGGAGCAGCCCCTGGCAACCCAGCTCCTTCTGGCACCGAACTTCCTGAACGACAATCGTGGAGAACGACAGAGTCTAAGTCCGGAAGCTCGGACGTGTTCTGGACTCCAAGAGGATCCCGAACCTCAGGGGCAGTAGCTCTCTGACCAAGGCAATGCCCGCCGCGACAAGTTCGGCTCCCTCCATGTTAGGAGCAGCCGCGGCGTCCTCAACTTTGGGGATGGGATCTACACTGTTTGCGGCAGCGTCCATTTCGATCTCCCCCGAAGCAATGACTGGCTCGATTATCACTGTGTCGGTAACGGCCTCGGCGACCGGCGCTGGTGAAGGAGAAGGCGGGGAAGCGATCTTCTCTTCTCCTTCTCCACTATGAGACGCTCCTCTGGTGGTCGATTTTGAGCTGGCCCCCTTAAGGATGAGCGTGACATTCCGAGCCGAGCTCCTCAAGGGGTTTTCCACAAGGAATGCGGCGAACTCGGATCTCTCCGCCTCCACTTTCTTAGGGGACGGGGGAAATTCCCGGTCCTCTGTTCCTTCCGGAACTTTTCTTTGGGGAGCGCGAGGCCTTAATGCAAGAGGAACCTCATCCTCTTCGTCATCCGGACTGTCGTCCAGAATGATTGGACCTTCTGCAACGGGAGAGGCCTGCCCCTCTCCTGAACTTTCTTCTTCGAAAGAAGCCAGAGAAACCAACCCTTCAGTAGAGGAAACAGATGGTTCGACTTCCCTAACGGGTGCGGGATCTTGGTCTCGAGACCTCGTTCGTCTTCTCCGACCCTCAGTTTTCCCTTTCTTTTCTGGACCAAAAAGAACATCCGGGATCTTGACCATCCCAGCGCATTTGTGCTCAGAGTAGCCCAAATATTTTTGCAAGGAAGCAGGGCAAAGCAAAAATCCCAGATTCGATTCTACCTCCTTTGCCATCAAGCTCTTTGAGGACCAAGCAACCATTCGGTTAACCCTGTCTTGCTGGACCGCCGTCAATTTTGGTTTTGGGAACTTTGTCGATGTAATTCCCCTCCAGTGGCGGGGAACCCGAATCTCAGGCAAGCGGTCCCGTAGAATCTGAGGAAGCTCCCATCCTAACTCGGAGACAAAAAAAAAAAAAAGAGCTTTCAAAGACAGGGTTATTACTCCATGTACTCGGAGTCGAAAAGAATCTCTTTTTCCAAGCTTGTAGGGTCCAGGTGTGGCCGTACTTGACCGGAGCAAATAAATTCAAAAATTCTTGTGCGGAAAGATGAACGTCTTCCCCTAGAACCATTGGCCACGCCACGCAGCAGGCAAACACATTTCTCCACCCATTCGGCTTCAGCTGAGTCGGTGCCATCCCTAGAGTATGCAAAATCTCCCGAACCATGAGAGGGAAAGCGAAATGTAGCCCAGCGATAAGGGCTTTCTCGAAGATGCACACCTTGTTTTTCAAAGTGTTCCCATCAACACCCTCGTCTGGTTCGAGAATCCGAATACTTACGTTGTTCGAAATCTCATAGGTTTCCCTTAGCCTTTCAACATCCTCCGGCTTCAAGGAGGATCGCCACTTAGAAGGGGCACCAGAGGCTCCGAGTCTTGATGGCTTCGTCATGATATCCAAAAGAAAAAATTAAGAAATGAAGATGTAGAGCGTAGAGTCTGTCGCTGTGAAAAACCAAAGGAAATGCAACAACAAGAAAAAGTTCACGACGGAGAAGATAAGATAGAATCTTTTCCTCCACGAATGTACTTATACACGTCAGAGTGGATGATTTTTGAAAAAGAGTGGACGAGGAACAAACACGTGGAACTGTATCGAGGAAGGCATGACACTCGAAACGCCTCATCGAATGAATCGGTGGAATGCTAATCATCGGTTCACCAAAAATGAAAAATAACCTCTCGCCATTCTTAACGCACAACACGAGAAATTTTTGGGGGGTAACTGTTGGGAATTGGGCCTGAAAAGGTAAAAGCCCAAGTCCCACCTGACGGCCCAGTTGGAAAAGAAGGACTAGGGCCCGCACAGCTGATGACCGAAGTTTCATAGTTCGGTCAATACCCTTCCAGGGCCATAGGAACTCCGATTCGGCTCTTTAGCTAAAAGTTGTAATGAACTTTTATGAAGAAAGGACAAGGTCCATTAAGGCTTGCATTTACGGAAGCTGACCTCGAGTTTCGCCCTTGCACGTCCCCGAGGCACGCCAGGTCTAGGGATGTAATTGATGTGACCTCTAGGTCAAGGTTCAAACGCCGTGGACCAATCCCCGCTTGACATCTGGCATGACCTTGACTGGCCAGTATGGGTTGGGGAGAAAAGAAAGGATGATCTAGGGCCCCACTACATGGGGCTCATTAAATGAACATCGGGAGGTGCGTCATCATATAAAAAGGGGGAAAAGTTCGACTATCAGGTAAGTAACGAATAACTCAACAAAAAATATACTAAGTCTCTTGGTCGAAATTGACTCCCAGAACCGAACTGACTTAGGCATCGAAGCTATTCCCCGCCAGACACCCCCCGGCAAGCTCTCGTGTCTAATCTCTTCTTTTGCAGGATTACGTGTCGTCGGATTTGGAAACTGTCCTAACAGTAGCTAATGGCCATTTTTCTGCACAAGACGGTATACCATGTCGTACGATGCAAATTTAAAGTTCAAATCACCCTCTAAAGTTAAAAAATTATCAACTTAATGTATCAAACTTTTTTTTTTTTTAAAAAAAAAATGGCAATATCACCCTTACTGTTAGGGTTTAAGATTAAATCAGATGACAAATAGGTGGAATGACCTCTAGACCCTTGTAAAATTTAAAATTACAACATTATCCTTACGATTCATTTTTAAATAGGGCATTGTGGGAGAATTTTTAAGACTTTCGTTATGATTTAATAGAAAATTCTAATGGATGGACGGATGGGCGAGATTACAAATTTTTAAAAGTTTGATACACTAAATTGAGAATTTTTTAACTTTTAAAAAGTGTTTGCAAAAGTGATAAAATTCAGAAAAATTAAGTAAAGTTTATGAAAGAAAGAAAAAAGGAAAAAGAAAAAAGAAGGTCCGAGTATTAAGAGCTCCTTTTATTGGAAGAAGACTAGTTGTTCACTTTCAGAGCTTCTCTGTTAGCTTTTTTTTCTTGCTTGAACCTTTCCTTGATTTACGTTTGAATTTTTACCTTGTCTGCCACGGCCACGGCCACCCAACAAAAAGGAAAGTAAGTCTAAAAGCTTGCTTCGGTGTTGTGTTGGTCTGTTTGACTCATAATATTTATTAACTTCGTCCATGGCTTTTGTATGCACCTCTACATCTTTCTCTTTGTTCTTTCTCGTGAAACAAAATTCCAGCATCTATCGTAGCTACCCGTGGGGCATCTTTTAGCATCTATCGCAGCTACTTTTCAATCTGGTATGCCGGGGTTGAAAGATGCAAAATTAAAAAAAATAAAAATTCCTGCTGAAAACAAACGGCGTCAAGTGTGTTGCCTTGGACAAACAGCCTCCAACTTTTTGCCTTTTGTCCACGACGTCGTTTGCTTTAAAAAAGCTGCTCTTCAATCTCGTCCATTTCTTTTACAAAAGATGAGCCGACCGTGCGTTAATTCTTTTTTGGGTAAAGTTTATATTTCCCCTCCAATTATCATTTAACTTACAATATTTTTTTTCAAATTTTCAATTGAAATAATATTCTTCAAACTATTAAAAAATGTTAATATCTCCCCGAAGACGAAAATATCCTTAATAATATAAACTAAAAAATTTAAGAAATTCTAAAAAAAAAAAAACAGAAAAGAAAAACTTCCACCAAATTGGCCAAATTTGAAGATAAAAAAAATAAAAAATGTCATTTAAAAAATAAAAATAAAAAATCGTTTTTTTAAAAATAAAAATTTTCGTTTTTTTTTAAAAATTAAATTTTATTCTTTTTTAAAAGAAATATGAAAAAAGTGTTATTTTTTTTAAAAAAAATAATGATAATAATTTTTTTTTCTATTTAAAATTAATAATAGTTTTCTTTCTTTTTTAAAAAATTTTTTTTTTTTTCAAATTTATAGGGAGTATTTTTGTCTTACTAAAAAACTGATAGGGTCATTTTTGTCTTTTTGCTTGCATTGGAGGAACATTAACAATTTTTTGATAGTTTAAGAAAGACATTATTTCAATTAAAAGTTTGGTAAAACATTATCAATTGGGTGGTAGTTTAAAGAGAGTATATGAACTTTACCCTTTTCTTTATAAGATAAGATTGGATTAAGGCTCCGTTTGGGATTGCAATTTCAAAATGTGTGATTCGAAAACATGATTTTTAAAAATACAATTAAGCGTTTGACAAAATTGCAATTTAGCCTTTAAAATTATGCGTTTTCAAAAAAACACCCCCTTACCTGTGATTTGAAAATGTAAAAAATTTGCGTGTTCAAATCGCAATTTTTTTTTTTTTAAAACACAATCCTAAACAATCCAGTTTTTGCGATTTTGGTTTAAAATCGCACTTTTTATTTACGAAATCGTAATCCCAAACTCAGCCTAAAGCTAGGCTCTACCCATGGAATACCAATTTGGTTCCACAATATCTTTCTACAAAGTTTCCTTCAAAGTTTTTTTTTTTTTTTACTCCATCTATTAAACTAACATTTATCTATAATGCATATAATTTTTACATATATTTTTAATAGAACATTTGATTCTCACGTGCATTTTTTAAAATGCATGTAAAAACTTACCAATAAAAAAAATGCATGTAAGAATCACATGCATAATGAACATGCGTAATGCTATTTAGTAATTTGTTATACAACTATCATACAACTTGATGATGCGACGATGAAATTCATCTTTGATCAATATTTATTAAAAAATAAAAAAATAATGACTGATTTTCACTACTACTTCATCTATGTTGTATAACAGTCATATATTAGTCTACTAAATAGCATTATTCTTTTTGACACATGTCACTTTAATAAATNGGATGGACGTTGACAATTTTTTTGTAGTTTGGAGGAGACTCAATTGAAAGTTTGGGGGAACATTGTTAATTCAGTGATAGTTTGAAAGGAGTATGTGAACTTTACCCTTCTTTTTATAGAATAACATCGGACTAAAGCTCTGTTTGGGATTGCGATTTCAAAATGTGTGATTCGAAAACGTGATTTTTAAAAACACAATTAAGCGCTTAACAAAATTGCAGTTTAACCTTTAACATTATGCGTTTTCAAAAAAGTACCCACTTACCTGCAATTTGAAATGCAGAAAATCTATGTTTTCAAATCGTAATTTTTTTTAAAAAAAAACAAAACGTAATCCCAAACGATCCATTTTTTGCAATTTTGATATAAAATTACACTTTTTATCTACGAAATCGCAATCTCAAACACAGCTTAAAGCTGGGCTCTCCTAAAATACCAAAATTTGGTTCCACCATATCTTTAAACAAAGTTTCTTTCAAAGATTTTTTTTTTTTTTCCTATTCAGTCTATTAAACTAACATTTATCTATAATGTATATAATTTTTACATGTATTTTTAAAAGAACATGTAAAAACTTATCAATAAAAAAATGCATATAAGAATCACATGCATAATGAACATGCGTAATGTTATTTAGTAATTTGTTATACAACTACTATACAACTTGATGATGCGACAATAAAATTCATCTTTGATCAATATTTATTAAAAAAAAAAAAAGCAATAACTGATTTTCATTCTCACTTCATCTATGTTGTATAGCAGTTATATATTAGTCTACTAAATAACATTACTCTTTTTGACACATGTCAGTTTAATAAACTGAGTCAGAGAAAATTTCAACCCGGCTTAGAGTAAAACTTTATACTCAAAATCCAGTGGGTAAATGACTATGATTATGGAGACATGCTTATTTCCTCATGATCAATTAATCTGTTTACATATCTGATTTCCATTGCCACTTATCATCCTAATTTCCTAAGAGGTATGAGAACATGAGAAACTTCTTCAAGATATTAAATAATCTCTCTAGCTAAGGAAGTGCCAATAATAGATTAGAGCTCTTCTAAGAAATTTGAAGTTTTGCCTCTTAATTATAAAGAAAATAACAAAGGGAAAGAAAGAAGAGAGAGAAGGAAATATAGCATGTGACCTCTTAACGTACACTGTGTAGTGTATAGGCAGGAATAGAAATTTATCTTCTTCATTTATATTTCATTATAAAAAAGAAAAAAAGAAAAAAAAATTCTAATTACATGCTATTGCAATTAGCATAACCCTAACATCCCCCCCCCCTCCTTTCTCTCTCTCTCTCTCATTATATCCATTTGTATACCAGTAGTCAAGATTTATGAAGCTGTTTTGCACAAAGAGCAACTTCTGTTTGTGGCCAAAAGAACCAAGTAACAGTGAAAACGAATTTCAAAGAAGCATGTTGAGAAGCAGTAATGAGTTCACAAGCAGGAGAAACATCAAGTTGTCGGTGTATCGACCTGCAATGTATAAGTGAAAGATCTGAGTGAAGCTATTACTTAATGGAGACGATTAGTCAAGTCGCTAAAAGTTATTAAAAAAAAAAAAGGCTTCTGACTGCACTAGGGTCAGCTTTTTTCTATAAATACCAAAATAGAAAATGTTGTAACTAAGCAATGTAAGAAAATTGCCTTGTGCTTGAAATGGTAAGCACCAGGTTAACCATTGTGTGTGCTGTTGGTTGTGGCTGAGCCTAGGTGCTAGAGAATCTAGGGCCATCACAAAAGCCAGAAAGATTGAGAGTAAATTCTGCCCCGTGATGTTGGTATTAGAGCATAACAAGGCTCATAATGACTGGTGATATATCATATAGCCCAAGAGACCCAAGATAGGGTGGCTCGGCTGCCCTGTGTTACCATGTGATTTTTTCCAGCAAGTTATTTAGAAGGTACCGGAATGGCATCTAATGAAATCTGAAACACTGACCAGAAAGAATCAAAAAAGGGTCATTCAAAAGGAATGAGTTATTAGACTTCAAAATAACAAGGGAAGCAATAATGCATCAAAATTTGCCATGAGCACCTAGTGGAAGCTAGTCTAAACAGGAGCATTATTAGGCTTCAAAGAGATTCAAAAGAAAAAGATAATGCCCTTATTTAAGTGAGTGAGATTCTAATATGAGAACTCCAATTAGTTCATCAACAGTTTTCTTTAGTATCATACTAGAAGACAATTATTAGCATGAATTTAAGTTTATAATGAATTAATCTAGCAGATGGCATTTATAGTGCATGTCCTACCAGTTGATATGCGGAAGTGAATAGATTTCAGCCAAAAGCTAGAAGCCTGAAATATTGGAAACATTGGTTTCCAACTTTCATATCATTGCCAAATTACGTTTTCATTTTATTTGTATAATCCCCTAAAAGGATCCGTGCAGCCCCAATTTCAATTTAGTGGTGGATTAAAGGTTAGTTGAGTTGAGTAAAGATGTGTCTTGCTGCACAAATTAAAAAACTGACTTGTTTTGATGCAGCAATATAGGTCCAAGTCCCTTACCACTTTGTGCAGATGTTGCTGTGGGGAGTGCTGGAAGTTTGGTAGCTGCAATTCCATAAAGTCCAAGAAGAATCAATAAAAAAGTGGGAGGGAATCATCCAAAAAAAAGTGGGAGGCAGAAAAAGGGAAGCAGAACTTTGTAAGCAAAAATGGATTCCATTGAAAAATGAAGATTTAACATTTGAGCCATACTTTTATTGCAGGTAGAAGCAGGTACATAAGATTTTGAGGGCCAAGGAGCTGCAATGTTATCATTAAGATCACAAACGAAGCTGATCCCTGAAGTTTTATCATATGTTGCATCCGAAGGGAGGCTTGGTAAAAGGCAGCCAGACTCTAAAGAAAGATGGATGAAACAAAGTAAACTTTACAGAATTCTCACTTAAGAATAAAGAAAGGAATTTCCAGAAGCATTTTAAATACAACAATTAGATTACTATCAATACCTACATTTTGCAGTGTCTTGCATGGTATAATTAGTACTAGTAAGCAAATCATTTTTTTATAAATAAAATTTAGGAATAAGTGTATGCCACAACTCATGGTACCTAACTCTATTCAAGTTTCAGCATGTCTTTTTTTTTTTCTTTCTTTTTTTGGGGAGCGGCAGGGAGACATCCAATTCCATGCTCATATTTATTAACCTAAAGAAAGAAGTTTCCACTGTAGCTGAAGCTGAAGGTAGCAAGGCCAGGAAACTTTTCGCACCTTTGATTTCAAAGAGACTATTTCTCATGTAGAATATCAGAAAAACAATCTTATAAGGTAATCAAAGTGACTAAAAGAGTCACATCCTAGAAGATCAGGAGACACTAAAAGCAAACCTACCCAAAGGAATCAAATAAAGGCCCCTCCTACAATGCTTGAGATGCAAGCAAGATAATTACATGGAACATCAAACTGAAACCTCCAAGATTATGATGTTTAAATAGCTTAGAAAACAGCAGTTTCAAAATAAAAGTATTACCTTGTGATCCTACTGGCATATCCCATTAGTAAATTTGACCAGCATGAACAATGAATCACAAAAAAAAAAACACACTTATCAGAATCATTTCTTTCTACCAGGCTGAAATAGGAATGCATTTGCTCATTTAAGTGGTATAGAATACAACTGACCTTGAAGAGAGAAATCCTTGAGGTTTATATGACAAATATTATAAACATTGTAGGAGACATTAGCTTTCTGTAACCTCATGCCAAGTGATGCAGCACAATTCAAGGCTTGCAAGTTCGTGAGGAAGCTCTGCTGTTGCAATTGAGACACATAACTCTCCATGACTTTGCAGCAAGCTGTCTGGTTATTTATCACATTTCTACATTCTTTCACTACGTTGGTCATGTTGGGAAAAACCAGTGGACAGACTGAACCAAGTAAGAAAATAAAATTGAAGATCAGCAAGTCAGGTAGAATTTAGCATTCCTACTTAATTTTTAGAGATCATGATGAAAAAAGCATATATATAGGAGGTCTTTGTCAAGTCTTGCCAAATTTTCAAGTCATACATGTTCTTTCTTTTTGCTTTTTATTTATTATTTTCAAGCTAACCTTTATTTACATTGCAATTTGAAAGTCCTCTAAGAACACTATTTGCTGAAGAAGGATCAAGTTTACTGGCCAGCCACCGGAGGACAATATTCTTGCAATCATCAATCCTTGCTGAGTGCTCAGGTGAGACAGGGAACCCATCCTTATTTAACATACCATTTAGGGAAATTTTTCTAGCAGCATCTAGTATAGCATTTTGGCAAATTTGGTCACAACACTCATTGACAGGATCAATCCTTCCACAAGCAACCATAATTCTTGAAGAGTCCACAATGCGCTCAAATTCGTCAACATCCGTAACAGGGCAAGAGAATTCTGTGAGGTTCTCTGGGTGAAGCGAACAGATGTTTTGGAGATTCTCATTAGCCCCTTGACTCTCTAGGATCTTCTCAACATCTGAAAGGCAATGCTTAGCATGAGTCTTGTTCAAAGCAAGGCTCCTGGAGTACTTGCCGGACTGCCCAATAATAATCACTATTGTTGCATCAAATTGAGGACAACATGCTACATTGGCTAAATATGGTGCAAAGGAAGCCCAGCAGTCAGTTGCTGTTATGCTCATCACACTTTCAGAAGCAGAAAAGTTTAATGTACAGAGTCCTGGAAGATAATCAACAGCATCCAGTTAAGCATTTTGATGGAAGAGCTATGAAAGGATTTTCATTATGATGAAGAACTTCGAAAGCATCCAATGAAAAAAATCAACTAGTTCAACTTTACATAGAATAAGAAGGTACCCCTTAGTTATAAATGGGACCATGAACTTTGCAGTTCAGACGTCAGTTCCACCTTTTGTAGTTGTGTATTTCTGTTTTCACTATGTGGTCAAAAAGACTACAATGGATCATATCATTGCTTTAGTTTCATAGATACATCATCCATTCAATTTTTCACATTAATATTCAGGATTGCTTCCATTTTCTACAATGGGATTATGGATCTGTACATATAAAGATACATAATCAACATAATGGAGCTACTTAAATTGCATATGATGTTTAGTGCAACTTAGAGAGTTTGGAAGGCAAGATAGACAAGTTTAACTAAGGTCCAATTTAAGTGCATGGGGAAGTCAAAGCTTCTTCATTTCACACAATAGTGTGGGGATATGTCCATGAAACCACAGCAAAAAAATACTTTGAACTAAATTATAAGGTTTAGCAGTAGCCATAAAAGGAAGATAAACCAAACCTGATAATTTCGGCACAGTAGTATTTGTGAATGGTGTCAATGGTGAAGGAGCTAATAGAGGAAGAAAGGGCTGAGAGTCCGCACTTGGAGAGATATCAGGAGCCAATGCATTGACCTTTGTTTCCTTAACAAGAGACTCTTTTATATTAATAAAGGGGGCAGAATGGGTCTCACACAAACCTGCATAGAGGTATATGTACAGCTCAGTGAGTAACCCGCACTTTGAGAAGAAACCTTGTATGGTAAGACATAGTGGAATGAGGTTTTTTTTGTGAGTGCACATTTAATGTAAGGGTAGAATTCATAATTATATTTTAATTATTTACACGATGTGATATTTCTTTTTAAATGTTATCAATGTATAGCATATCTCATTTCGCTACTTTTTCATTGTTTTACACATTTTTTCCAAGCAGTCTCTCAGATTGCTTATTATGCAAATGGAAACATAATTGTTTGGGTCCATATAAAGCCACCGTAAACAGCCCAAATTTGAAATGTAGCATGTAAGTTTACAGCTGCTCATGATCCATTTGTATAGAATGTTATGTGGTTCTGCCTTCCAATAGGTTATTGGACTTCAACTATAGCTGCAAGAAAGAATCTATACGTATCAAAATGCTTTTTTTTTTTTTTTTTTTTATAAGTAAACGTATCAAAATGCTAATTCATTTGGTTTCCTGATTTCCCTTATATCTGCTCATGTACCCAACAACATTATAAACCTACAAATCTTTTCTTTTAGCTCACTTATTAGTTCAATGACAAGAGGTTTAGAGAATGAGCGCTGCTGCCAACATCAATGAGGCTATATGTCATTCATCAATGAGGTTAATATCTTTTATAGATATTAAAAGATATATCTGTAAACAAAGAAATGGTAGGCAGCTCATCAGTGCCGCATTAATGCAGAAAAGGTTTCAGTTCATTATTCAAAAATCTCCTAATATAGAAGAAATGATTACCTTTAAGCATCATCCACATTGACAATATACTTCTAGACATAAGATCATGTTTTAGCCTAATATTTAGAGCTAGCACAATCAAGGTAGTGGTTATGAAATTTTCTACAAACATTCAGGTAGGTAGTTCCAATAACTCCACTACCTCACTAGAAGTACTTGGTTTAGCCAGACTTGTGCAATGATATACTTTAACATGTGTGTTTAAGGCTGTGTTTCGTATGAATAATAGTCCAGAAAAGAAAAGTAACAAGTTTCTGTTGTATAAGAGCTTTCTTTTGTTCGATGGAATGACACTTACACTTACCCCAACTATATTCTCCCACATTATTTTTTAACTTCAAGAAAGATGCAAAACAAAATATTTTTACTAAATTGACCAAAAATGAGAGTATAGCATCTTGGTTCTCTTAAAATTGAACATCCAACCATATCTGACTTGGGGAAGAAACACAAATACACACAATCTACAGCCCCTGATACACAGTATATATAACGGGCCCATAAACACCCAGTATTTCTCTCCTAGGCATTAGCAATGTCAAGATGACCCAACTGAGAATTTAACAGAAATCACCCAAAAAAAATCTATCTTTAACCGTAGTAGCTATAAGGGAGACAATGCATAAGGTTCTGGAAACAATATCAAAAGTCCATGCCAAAAATCAACAATGCAGCAAATAACCCAGCAGCACCAAGTAGTTTCCTCAAAGAATAGCAATTTCATGAAGACCCAAGAGAAAAATTGACAGAAATCACTGAGTAGGAGTGGTAAAACAGTAAAGAAACTCAGAGATAAGCTATGAAAGAACTTACAGAGAAGAAGAAACAGAGCAAGTTGAAGAGTGAGACTGCAAGAGACCCTTTGCTCCATACTTAGTGACCACCAAAGAGAATGTTACCAAAGAATTGGTGAAGAAAACAATGTGAGAAAAACATTGAGAGCTTAGAATGTGAAAACAAATGTCACACTGAGAGTGGATGCAATGCGAGTTTCAAGCTCTTCTAGCTCTAGCTCCTACTTGCTCCCACTTCGCAGTTCGCACGTGTGGAGGGAAGCACGTGAGGCTTCTTATGTCAGAGGTGATCACGTGATGGCTTGGAGGAGGCACGTGAGCGGTTGCTTGCGTGATTCAGCTTGTGTTTCCTCCGAGCGTGACATGAGTGGCTTTTGACCCGTATGATGCTGGGATGGGAGAGGAGAGCCGTTGGATGTCGGGAAATAAAAGTGCTTTTTAAGGAAGGTGATCAATTAATGCAAACTTTACATTGCATTTCATAGTCTAAATTAGATTTTATAGATTTAAAGGGATATATATTGTTATATCATTTAAAATTTTAAATAACGTAACCTTAAAATGGATCTTCTCATTTCACTTGAACGGACAGAAGATACTATATTTGTGAACTTTTAAATTGGATTTTAAAACTTGATTTTTCTTTTCTTATCCAAATATTTAACAAACTCTTATCTATAACACCAAATCTCGCTTTTAAAAAGAGAAAAAAATAAAATAAAACGTAAGATTTAAGAAGAATAAAACAAAGTAGCTCCAAGTCTCTTTCTTCTACTTGGATCCCTATTGGGTTACAAAGTGAAAGATAAAAATATTCTCAGTAAAGATAAGATTTGATATCAAACCATTAGAGTAGACCCGTACGAATGGATGCCCAATATCAATGTAAATGGTTAGGATCTGGATTGTGAGTAATACATAGGTATTGCATTTGGTACAATAGCTTAATTTGAGTTGTTTTTTTCAACTAAATGGTTCAAAATACGATAATACATAAGAGAAAAGGGGCATCATGTGCGAGTCATAGGATCTGGTATAGTCAAAAGAGGTGGTTCAATCATTCCAACTCGGCCATTCATTTAGAATAAACGGTTCAGATTAAAGCTATTATACCCGGTGCAATACCCAGGACCTCAATCCATCGGCCTAAATTTGGACATTTTAATATTTATGATTTTTCTATTCATACTAGAAATGCAACTGTTGAGCACATCGCCAAATAATATCTAAGGATATTGATCCCTGGAATTGGACTACAAAAAATAAAGTGAAGCTTTTAAGGGCCTCATATATACTGAGAGCAAGGGAGCCAGTCTCAGCCAGAGAAGCAAATTTAACCCAAAAGCATTGTCCGTCCGAGTAGAAAATTGTGAATGTAAGAGTTGTTTATCGATCGTTTGCACAAATTGAGCTGTTAATCTTGCACTACAACACAATTTCTAGGCAATATTTTACTTCCATCCCCACCAATAGAAGAAGAAGAGATTACTTTTTGAGTCACATAATGTTATTCGAGTTAGATCCAGATTCTCAGCAATTATATGATAGAATTGCTAACAATTCAAACGGCTAAGAATCTTGATTCATTTGAGTTTGCTCTTAGATTTGTTGCATGATTTAAAGTAAAAGGATTGATGTCTAGGCCCAAAGAGTCGCTCTTCATATACACTTTGCTCTTGTTTGCCTGGGTTGATTATCCTATGATTAATCTTAGGAATATGTCAAAAGCTTTGGTCAAATAACTATTCATTGCTTTTTCTTTTCGGTGGCTGCTTGAAACTTTCTATTGCTTCTTTTTCTTTTGCCAAAAGAAAACATTTTAGAGCATTCTTATCCGGCTCCCTACTATAGGGATATCCCTATAGTAGGGAGCCAAAATGGATTTTTGACCATTTTATTGCTCACATCCGGCTCCCTACTTTGAGAAAAAAAGTAGGGAGCATGAAATGGCTCCCTACTAGTAGGGAGTCATTTCACTCCCTACTCTTTTTTTTTATAATAAAATATTAGTTTCTCTCTCCTACTTTTTAAATTTTTTTCAATTTTATTTGTTTTTTCCTTTTAGAGAAAGAATTAAATTTTTTTAAAATATTAATATTTAAATGAAAAAGTCAAAGTGGGTATCTAAAGTAGGGAGCCGGATGTATATGTTTAAAAAAAGTGACTCTCTAAAGTAAGGAAAACTGATTTTACTCCCTACTTTGAAGATAAAAATAGGGAGCCGGATGAGAATGCTCTTAGGTCATTCCATTATATTTTGATAGTTGTTTGAAAGTATTACCGTTTTTATTACTAATTTCTTATAAATTGATGTGACAATTCACGTATTTATCATAACGGCTACTAAAATGTAAACCGACATAACAATCTTCGTGATCACTAAAACGTGAATTACTGCATTACAATCTTCATAGCTTAGCACTTATTTTCATAAAATTTGAAGAGTCCTAGACACTTTACTTTGTTTGCCACCGTTAATTATAGTATGATTAATCTTAGTAACATGTCAAAAGTTGTGGTTAATTAAGTATTCATTGCTTTTTCTTTTCGGAAAGCAGCTTGAAACTTTTGATTTTTAAATTTCTTTTTTTCTCTTTACCCAAAAGAGTTTTGATTGCTTTGAAAATTATCATATGCCAGTATACAATGAGATATTTCACACGTTAATAGCCAACTTCCTTAGCTTTGACGACAAAAAGGCACCAATATAGCTGGCACCCTTAACTTTATCCGTGTTCTCCAAAAGTCTTACAAATTATCGTTATGCCAACTACGAAGAGGGTTTTTTTTTTTTTCTTGAGATAAAAGAGGAAAGAGAAAAGGAATTTAAGGTGGGTCTTTCACATTCTTGATATGTGTAGAGTTCAAAATAATTAATAATAATAAATAAATAAATGGGTTTACTTTCATAATAATTATGGAAAGCAGCCAATTTTACTAACTCCAAAGAGTTAACATCAAGCAAATGAGTCCATATATTTAGAAGTATAGATTTAAAAAAAAAAAAATTATAGAAAATGTCTAGTTTGTGAGTGTTTTCTTTAAAAAAAAAAAAAATTATTGTTTGAAAACGTAAAAAATTAACATTTTCAAATATCAGATAAGAGGGTGTATTTTTAAAAGCCCACGATTTAAAGGCTAAATTATGACTTTACCAAACACTTAACTCCGTCTTTAAAAATCATGTTTTCAAATTGCCGGTTTTAATATCTCTATTTTTAAAATAGCACATTTTAAAACCCCAAATCTAAACGTACCTTTGATAAGGGATTTGTGAAATTAACAGTATTTTAACGAGCTTATCTACTACTTTACCTTTGGTAGAATACTAATTACATGATTAAATTCATTATTTTTTATCAGTTTAAAGTTTAAGAATAATTGGTGATTTAACATGATATCAGAACAAAACTCTTTGCTGTAAAAAAACTACGACATTCGTGCTGTAATTTTTTCAATAATTTAGATTTAATTCTAAATTTTCCATGAGAAAGAGAGAGTAAAATTAAATATAGATCATTGAAAAACTACAGCATGTATAATGTAATTTTTTTACAACACCTAAGCCAAATCCCATAATAATAACTTTGTTCTTTGAAATCAAAGAAATAAGCATAACAATCGAGCCTTAGAGTCCGTTTGGCATTTCGATGTTATAGGCCAAACGTTCGATTTTAAACAAAATATCGGAAAATATATTGTTTGGGAGTGCGTTTTAAAAAAACTGCTGTTTGAAAAAAAGAAAAAAAAAAGATTTTTAAATCGCAGGCAAATGAGTTCATTTTTTAAACGCATGATTTTAAAGATTAAACTACTATTTTAAAAGTCAAATCACGATTTTACCACACGCTTAGCTATATTTTTAAAAATAACATTTTCAAATTATACGTTTTGAAACTATTAATTCAAATGGACCCTTAAAAATGCAAACTTCTAAACTACCATGTGACTGACCAGGATCCTTTCCATTTCAAATAAAATGGAGTCAATAAGTTAAAACAAGAGGGTAAAATTACCATTTTTTAAAAAAATAATTTTACCCTCTTATTTTAAATGACCGCTCCTCTCCATTTCAAATGAAATGGAAAGGCTCCTTATGCCATGTGACTATGTTAAAACATCTCTCTCTCCCTCCATTATGATGTGAAGGTGTTTGATGTAATGTAAAAACATCAATTGGTGTCACCAATAGTCAAACATAAAAGGCAAAAAAATTTTGGTTGGGAGCTTAGCTTGGTGGTTGTCACCCATTAATGACAAGTACTAAAGAAATGAAGAAATAGTGAGAATGGGGTCGGTCCACATGTGGTGAGGCTCCAAATGTTTCTATGGAAAATGACCTAACCCATGTGAAGAGATGCCTCCCCCTCAAATTTCAACAACCCTGATATCATGGCAACATATGCAAATCACAAGTTAAGAAAGTCCCAAACAGTGCCCCCAATTTTGAAGGACATGTCACATGCACCCAACACATGACCACCACCTGCCTTTACCATTATATGTGATGTCCAACACAAACCCACATATAAGATTTGATTTTATTTGATTTCTTTCATTTTAGTAATCTCATGAATCTATTCAAACCATTTGGTTGTTATAATAATAAAATAAAATAAGATTTATGAGAGATGTAAAAGTGGAGAGAGAGAGAGAGAGAGAGAGAGAGAGAGGAAAATAACATAAAATTTTGAGATTCTTCGGACTTAAAGACCTACGTTGGAAAAGAATTCATAGGACTACATCTTTATTGAATGGCTTAATTATACTATTGTATTACAAGTTCTATTTACATGAAATCAATGGTAGATGAGGTAGGCTGAAAAGAAAAAGGTAATCAAATCCTATAGATTAATTATTGTAAATACTTAAATGAAAAAATATATTAAAGGCTAATGTAGAAAAGAACAAAGTTTTCTTTCAAATTAGATTGGAGCTTTCAACACAACCTATTAAAACTAACATGTATAAAAAATGTATGTGATTTTCATATGTATTTTTTAATGGAGCATGTGAATTGACATGTATTCAAAATAAGTGTGATTCTCAAATGCATTTTATGTATGGAGTATCCAGAATGTAGAAGAGGCCTATTGGACCCAACCTGAGGCCCATTAGCCTAGGGGCAGACTCGACCTTGGCCTAAGACTCGGGCTCACCAAGCAACGCACACACCGGAACCTCTCCCCTTGCATACACCACGAGTGGAAATGAAATACATAAGGAATAAAACCCTCTTAATTAATGACCTACCAACGAAAGAAATGTAGAAAAGGAAAATAATCGTTGGCGATTTCCGCATTCAATAGGTGTTTCTCGTGTCCGTCGACACTTGCCTTACCATGCTCACTTACTAACTAAGAACATGCAGCCTCTACAAAAGGTGAGAAAAATAAAATGCACATACATTATTCTTACATACTCCCCTATTTATACTTTAACTATCCATCTTTTCAAATTAATTTTTACTAACTTAAGCATCATATGTGATTCCGTCATCACTACCGACATGCCAATCTAACCCTCAACTTTCATGTAGGTCTCCGACATCTAAAGTTCAACGTGTGTAGTCACTATATCAATAACAAGTATCATTCTAATAAACTAAATTAGAAAAAATTTATTAATAAAACTATATCCCATTAAAAAAATATCTTATATATTTTATCCGCTAATCCGGTATCGTCATCCGTGATCATCATTATATACAGGCAGCAGCCCTAGGGAAAGACGCGGTTCGCCAACCACTCCCTTATTTTTGGGTGACTAATATTAGATTATTACTTCCAAAATTGCTTTAACATCAATACATGTGCTACTAAGCTTCCTAAACGAGTTGGACCACCCAAAAAAAAAAAAAGGTACTTATTTAAGGTGTACGTTTTTAAAACTTTTTATTAGGTAAATCTGACGTGAACGGTTTCTCTTTCTTATAACTTTGAACGTTGAAAGTCGTTAAATCTTTTCGAAAATCCAGGAAAAAAAAAAAAAACTCCTCAGATTATATCAATCATTGGGAGTAGACATCTCTGCCTCTTGACAGTTTGTGAGGAACATATACAATATTGTAGTGGTTAGAGATGTTGAGATATAACAGGATTCATGGTACCCTTCAACTAATGTTCACTTATCAGCTAATCGAGTAGCAGCGTTTGTTAGAATATTAATTAGATAATTAAATTTATTATTTTTTATTAATTTAAATTTTTTAAACGATTGGTAATTTAACATGATATCAGAACAAAAGTTTTGAATTCAAATTTTAACTTTACAGTTTAGCCCAAATTTGAGTCCACACGTAAAATAATTGAATTTACCATTTTCTATCTACTTAATATTTTATATGAAATTTGTTAGAGACGGCGGCTCATATTTTCAATGAAGAAGTAATATTAATCTCTAACAAAAAATTAGCATCAAATCGAATAGTCATAAAATTAGCAGCTCATATTGGACGTAAGTATTCTGTCCAACTAAATAAATTTTATGTGTATTGTATTGTTTTCTCTTTACTTTTCACCAAATTAGATAGTCATAAACTTACCACGTTAATTAAAGCATTAATTAAATAATTAAATTTACTATTTTTTATTTGTTTAAGTTTTTTAAACAACCAGTAATTTTAACATAGTACTATAATAGAGATTTTTAAAATTTGTGTCCACACATAAAGAAAAAATATTAAAATATTAATTAAATAATTAAATTCACCTTTTTGTATCAGTTTAAGCTTTTAGAACAATTGGTAATTTAATAGGGTTGATATTACCATTGCCACTAGATTAATATTTAATATGAAAATGGTTAGAGACGGTGGCTCATAAAAAAAATTGAACGACGAAGTAATATTGGTCTCTAATAAAAAATTAACAACTCATTTTTATGGACGTAAGTAAACTGCCGAACTACTCTATGCATTGTTTTATCTTTACTTTTCGCTTAATCGAATAGTCTTAAACTTACCACATTAGTTGCTTTAACCGCGATGCTTGTTTAACAATGTTTGAAACCAACATAAATTAAAATGGAAACTATATAATCAAATTTTGTATAAAGATTAAGGTAATTTAAAGTGGTGTGAGTGTGACCACCCCGGCTTTTGAGCAGGGATTAGGGGGGGCCTTAAACTTAGCATCATCATATATTGCTTGTCACTATGCATAAAGCTAAGCATACTCTCTGTACTGATCACAAGGAATCTAATACAATTAATTCAACAGTAAACTCGATTTAAAATAAAATTAAAAATTAAAACAATAATAAATGGATATTGATCGACCGTTAGCAGGTGGCTTGTGCATAAAGTACGTCTGTGGTGGACCAGAAATATAATTTTAACGTACACTTTCGTCACAAGCTAATAGACGGCTCTCTGCTAAAATATTCACAAATCACGAGGACAAAAAAGGGTATCAGGAAGCTTATTATATGGGTGGTGTTAGTCTCAAGCAAGAGAATCTCATAAATTTAAAAAATAAAAAAGAAATTAATTAAAAAAAAAAAAGAAAAAGAAAAGAAAAGAAAATAAGAAGAAGAAGAGAATATCATCACTTCCTCGGTACTAATAGCCCGGCGCAACAACCGCTTGTTCATGTGCTTTTCTCTCTACATATATCCTTCTCTCCCTCTCTCTCTCTCTGATCTCCTTGTAATTTCATAGCCAAAATGGGAATTTGCTTGAGTAACACAAACACCTTAGTACAAGCTGAGAAAGCTGAAGAGGTGCCAAGGGAATTATTAGCTGAAGAAGTGGTTGAACAAACAGAGTCATTTGCAGCAGATGATGGGAAGAAGAAGGAGGAGAAGAAGAAGAAGATGGTGAGATTCAAACTCCAAGAAGATGACAGTATTGGTAGAGGAAGAACAGAGGATCATGGGGATTCTGGAAGTGGGGTTGTGAGGATTCGGGTGGTGGTGACCCTGAAAGAGTTGAAGCAAATTCTGGATTCTAAGGACAGCTTCAAGCAGTCCTCTGTGGAGCAATTGGTGAATGCAATGAAGTTGAGAGGAAGGAGGGTTTCTGCAGAAGATAGAACAAGTGATGATAGTTGGAGGCCTGCTTTGGAGAGCATTCCAGAGGACCCTTCACGATCGATCGAGTAGTTTCAGTTTGTCATGACTAACAAGTTCTCTCTCTCTCTCTCCCTCTCTGTGATATCTCTGAGTTTTGTAAACAATTTTCATTGTATATGATGTACACTTTGATCACCATATCATTGTACTAGTTTGCAGTTACTACTAATTGGAATTTATGTAGATCAACAAATGGTTTGTGATTTAGAGTCCCTTTCAAATTGCGATTTCGCAGTTCTAAAGTGCGATTTTAAATCAAATCGTAAAAAATGTGTCCTTTAAGAGTGTTTTCGGTTTGTACGTTTTGAAATCGCAAACCCAAATGAATTCTTAATGTTTAATGCAAAAACGTTTGATTTAAGAGTTTTCTCTCGGCTGTATGTTGTTCTGCATCAACTTCTTTCTCTTGATGAAACGCAAATCTATGTCTGAAATGCAAGAACTTTCAATGTGCTTTGATTCTTGTTCTCATCCTTTTTTTTTCGTGAATTCTGTGTTTGGGTTTGATTTGTTCGGATGCTTGTAATTTGATTTTACAAGGTTCCGAACACCGTCCAACTTAATGAGAGCTTGTGAGGATATCAACTATTTGGGGGTGTTGCAGGGGAGCTCTCTGATTTGGTAATTGCCAGTTCTAGCTTTGCGCTTAATGCATCAGATCCTCGAAATTAAACTTCCTTGCGTTCGTAATTTTTTTTTTTTTTTTTTATGGGTAAGATAAAATTCATTAAAGCTAAAAAAAAAAAGATACAAAGAGGATGGGGTGGGGTGGGGTGGGGTGGGGGACCAACAAACATCCCAATAAAACCAATAAAAATGGACCAAAGAATTGGCCCAATACAATGTTGTCTTGGCTTGAAATCCAAGAAAAGGGGGGAGAGTCACCTGCTACGTCAGCAAGGGAGCTTGAATGCTATACCAAGAAAGATTGCTCTGAGATTGAGCTACAATTCTACCAACTTTTTCTTTCTTTCTTTTTTTTTCCCCCTCTATTCTAGCTACAATTCTACCAACGTGTGTGGAAGCACGTGACACCCACGAGCGACGAGGCAGCATGTGGAATGCACGCGCAGTTGGTGGAGGGCATGGTTGATGAAGAGCCAATGGTGGCGGTAGAGGTAGGTGTGGGTGGAGGGCGATAAATCAGGCTTCCAAAAAGGGGGGAGGGAAAGTAAAAGAAAATGAAGGAAAAAGGAGGCGGCGGCGGGAGGAAGCAAAAATCTATCAATTGGAATGATGGCGACCAACTCCCATGCACAATGGGATGGTGCTTGAGAAGCACTAGGAGTGGATAGAAGGAGCGGGGAGCGAAGGGGCTGTTGATGGCAGTGGGAGGCACATGGGTGGAGGCAGAGGGAGGAGGGCATATATCAACTTCAAAAACTGGAAAATCAAACCCCAAAAGAAAAAAGGAAAAGGGAAAGAGAGAAATGGCAGGGAAGAAGTCTGTCTCCTCCTGTTGATATTCAGAGAAGTGGGGGTACTCGCACTAGGAAGTAGGGGAGATGCTTATTACAGGAGAGGTTCTCTCGCATTTGTAATTAAATAAGTAGGAAAGAAGCAGAACCAAATGACCTAGAAACATCACTTGGTTCTTCATGAATTCATGTTCCCATTACGTTTTTTCTTTTTTTCTTTTTTTGTATTACATGTGCCCATTACGTTAATTTAATATATATACGAAGGCAACAACATGTCTTCATATTCCTGCTCTTTAATTACTATAATTGTAGACATTATTATTCTATTGACTATGAAGATGAAGCAATAGTAAAAGACCAATACTGGGCGTTTTGGAACTGTATCCATAGTCAGTCCTGTGTTTTTGTAAAGCAATTTGGTCGCTTGGCCTTCAACATCATCAATTATATGTAGTCTCAAAGTCAATGTCGCATTCTTTCATGCAAACAGTTCAAATTTAACCCTACAGCATATACACTCTGAGAACAAGATCGCAAAAATAGGAAAAGAATAATATTCACTAAAACCACGCTCTTCCTTCGTTGCAACCCCTCAATAATGTTCTGAAAAGAAAAAATTCCTGTCCCGTTAAAAGGGATTTTTTCTATTATTAAGAAGCTTATTCCCTCAAATTTTACAATCGAAGAAAACTCGAAAGGATGCGGCAAGGCCGATAGCCAAACAATGCACTTGTTTATTGCTTGATCAAATTCCGGATAACATATTGAAGTATGCCTCCGTGATGGAAATAAGCCAATTCCACCTGCAAATGCAACAAGAGAATTAGATAAATATCTGTAGGTTAACTATGTCGTTCGAAGAGTCTGCACGAGCTTATATGGTTTTTTGGATAGAGTTTTCTTCCAAACAAGGTTTGCCATGTGTTTCTTGAGTATGTGAAAAGCAAATGTTTTTTTTAGTAATTTCATAGGAGAATAACAAGTACAAATTCTTCTTAATTCAATTTTAAGCATTATTAAATCTTGTTTACAATTTTGATTTCTTAAAACACATGCAGTAACCTTCTATTCTCCATAAAACACATTAACGTGGGAAATACCTCAGTGTCAAAGCGGACGGTGCAGGTGAAAGATTTCCCGGTGTCAGTTGTGACAGTCACATCTTGGCCCGGCTTTATCTCGCTAATGTTGCTCGGGAGGTCAATGGTGTAACGCTCCTGACCAGTCAATCCTAGTGTCTCTNGGCGGTGGCGGGAGGAAGCAAAAATCTATCAATTGGAATGATGGCGACCAACTCCCACGCACAATGGGGTGGTGCTTGAGAAGCACTAGGAGTGGGTAGAAGGAGCGGGGAGCGAAGGGGCTGTTGATGGCAGTGGGAGGCACATGGGTGGAGGCAGAGGGAGCAGGGCATATATCAACTTCAAAAACTGGAAAATCAAACCCCCCCCAAAAATAAAAAAAGGAAAAGGGAAAGAGAGAAATGGAAGGGAAGAAGTCTGCCTCCTCCTGTTGATATTCAGAGAAGTGGGGGTACTCTCACTAGGAGGTAGGGGAGATGCTTATTACAGGAGGTTCTCCTGCATTTGTAATTAAATTAGTAGGAAAGAAGCAGAACCAAATGACCTAGTAACATCACTTGGTTCTTCATGAATTCATGTTCCCATTACGTTTTTTATTTTTTTTATTTTTTTGTATTACATGTTCCCATTACGTTAATTTAATATATATACGAAGGCAACAACATGTCTTCATATTCCTGCTCTTTAATTACTATAATTGTAGACATTATTATTCTATTGACAATGATGATGAAGCAATAGTAAAAGACCAATACTGGGCGTTTGGAACTGTATCCATAGTCAGTCCTGTGTTTTTGTAAAGCAATTTGGTCGCTTAGCCTTCAACATCATCAATTATATGTAGTCTCAAAGTCAATGTCGCATTCTTTCATGCAAACAGTTCAAATTTAACCCTACAGCATATACACTCTGAGAACAAGATCGCAAAAATAGGAAAAGAATAATATTCACTAAAACCACACTCTTCCTTCGTTGCAACCCCTCAATAATGTTCGGAAAAGAAAAAATTCCTGTCCCGTGAAAGGGATTTTTTCTATTATTAAGAAGCTTATTCCCTCACATTTTACAATCGAAGAAAACTCAAAAGGATGCGGCGAGGCCGATAATCAAACAATGCACTTGTTTATTGCTTGATCAAATTCCGGATAACATATTGAAGTATGCCTCCGTGATGGAAATAAGCCAATTCCACCTGCAAATGCAACAAGAGAATTAGATAAATATCTGTAGGTTAACTATGTCGTTCGAAGAGACTGCACGAGCTTATATGGTTTTTTGGATAGAGTTTTCTTCCAAACAAGGTTTGCCATGTGTATCTTGAGTATGTGAGAAGCAAATGTCTTTTTTAGTAATTTCATTGGAGAATGACAAGTGCAAATTCTTCTTAATTCAATTTTAAGCATTATTAAATCTTGTTTACAATTTTGGTTTCTTAAAACACATGCAGTAACCTTCTATTCTCCATAAAACACATTAACGTGGGAAATACCTCAGTGTCAAAGCGGACGGTGCAGGTGAAAGATTTCCCGGTGTCAGTTGTGACAGTCACATCTTGGCCCGGCTTTATCTCGCTAATGTTGCTCGGGAGGTCAATGGTGTAACGCTCCTGACCAGTCAATCCTAGTGTCTCAGCATCCTCACCAGCCTTGAAACAAAGTGGAATAAGACCCATTCCCACCAAGTTACTGCGATGAATTCTTTCAAAGCTTTTGGCAATCACTGCTTTAACTCCCTGTTATATACAGAAGTGAGACCAATGACTAGCAGTAGCAGGACATGTTAAAAATTGCCAAAAAGAAAAATTAAGAAACTCACCAACAACATTGGACCCTTGGCAGCCCAATCCCTAGAGCTTCCACTCCCATACTCGGCACCAGCCAATATGATCGTGTCCTGCCCAGCAGCCTTATACCTCTGAAATACACAGATCAAATGCACATATTTAATGATTACCATTTGGAGATTACAACTTTCTTTACACTTAAGGGTGGCATCCATGAATCACAAGTAACTACTTCAGATCACAAAAGTAATTATCTTTTCACATGATGAAAATGTCTCAGAAAATCTGTCATAACAGTTCCCACAATAACAACAGTAATATAATTAATCACACAATGAATTTAACTAATATGCACAAAAAAGAAAAGAGAGTATTAAGCATTAACATAAAGCACGTTGTTTTCTTGTACATGGTCCAGCATTACTCACAGACCAAGTCTGTGTTTGCCACCTAAAAAAGGACAAATTCATAGTATACCATTTCATCTCGAAAAAAAACTTTGACGGAGGAAAAAAATTGGGCAACAATTTGATATGAAGGAACTCACCGAAGCTGCATCAAAAACATAGAGTTTCTCTCCTGTAGGAATGTGAACTGTTTTTGGACCCACTTCCCCATTCAAGAGCTTGTTAACAATGCGGATATTGGCAAAAGTTCCCCTTGCCATCACTTCATCATTGCCACGGCGACTTCCGTAAGAGTTGAAGTCCTTGCGATCCACCCCACGCTCGAGGAGGAATTTGGCAGCAGGACTGTCCTTGTGAATGCTTCCTGCGGGGGAAATGTGATCTGTTGTAATACTGTCACCGAAGTTCAGCAGGCAGTAAGCATCCTTCACTCCATGGGCTCCAGGAGGATCCATGGTCATGTTCTTGAAGTATGGTGGATCATGAATGTAGGTTGAGTTGGGGTCCCAAGAGTACAGGGTGCCAGTTGGAACTGAGAGCTGATTCCACGTGGGATTGCCTTTTGTAATAGCCTCATAAGTACTTTTGAACATAGCAGGCAACACACTGGATTGAACAGCCTAAATAGTATACCATCCAAAGTTAATTTATGCCATACAGATTCTCAATCTTTACAACAAAAATTAATCATTATAATTCTCTACCTCAGCAATTTCTTCTGTAGTAGGCCAGATATCCCTAAAATAGACACTCTTACCATCCTTCCCTGTGCCAATTGGCTCCTTATCGAAATCAATGTCTACCTGGAAAACAATTTCATGTTATCCCATCTATATGCAATGGGTCATTAACTTGTAACAATGAAAACTACTGTAAAATAACTTCTTTTTTGATAACTAATCGGCCCAAGGGGAGGGGAAAGAAGAGTTTCCAACTAGTGACCTCCGCTTCACGAGGCGTGGTCTCTAGCCGATTGAGCTACCCCTTAGGGTTTACAGCAAAATAACTTGCAAATAATTCTTCAACATTCAAACAAAAAGCAAATATATGTTGTGTCATAACAAATACACATGCTGATCATTGCAATAATTACAAATGCTTGACTCCTCACACTGCTAACATGCTTCATAATTATTGGGCATGACAAAGAGTTGGGCTGTGGAAAGGAAAAGTGCTGGGAGATAATTCAAAATACATACCCATATCTCTACTATTATAAGTCTCCTTCTACGGAAACAATATATTAGTTGCTAGAAAAACCTTTTGCCATATCATAATAAGGCCACAAGAATGCTGTATAGGAAAACAAATTTAAAGGGTACGTAACCTGAAACTATCCAGTTAATGTCAACCAACTCAAATGTTGAATGTGTCAGCCAAACAATGATGGGTTTCCATGAGGAGTGGAAACTGGAATTCGCAAATTATGTTGGCCTTAGACCGCAATATAATGAACTATGGGTACGAATAAAAATGAAAATAAAAAACATAATGGTCCCATAACAAATAGAGAGTTCAAATATTCAAACTCTGGGTGTAAATTATAGTGTATGAAGCTTAATCTTTGGAATATTGCAATCCACCCTTCTGCCATTTCATTTTTCACATCCATCCTATTAATTTTTTTTATATAAGTACATCCATCCTATTAATTAGAATCTGGTTTTCCATACTATGCAGATTATTCTATAAATCTTCCTTTTATAACTAACATATATAGATACCATTAGCAATTAAAACTACGTACCGTGCCAGCCAGGGCATAGGCAACCACTAAAGGGGGTGAGGCAAGGTAGTTAGCTCTTGTCAATGCATGAACACGTCCCTCAAAATTTCGGTTGCCAGATAGCACAGCAGCTGCTACAATGTCTGCATAAACAACCAGATAAATTTAGTTGAAGATGTCGATAATTAATAGAGAAAAAAAAAAGGACTACACAGAAACTTGAAACTCATAAACAGGACAATGATTTACGTAATGCGTAAACATGCATAAGCTTAAATTATAGCAATTATTTATCCCTTATCGAAATTAACTAATGATAAAGAGATAAATGTTACCATTTTCTGAAATAGCAGAAGCAACCGATTCATCTAAGTCCCCTGAATTCCCAATACATGTTGTGCAGCCATATCCAACAATATTGAAGCCCTGTTGATTTAAATATTTTTGCAGGCCACTGCATCAAGCAAATCCATATTTAGAAAATGCATTTAATTTGTACGACTGAATGTTCAAAGTAAATATTTCTATAGATTATCAGAAATACCTCTGGAGTAAATATTTTGTAACAACTCCAGAACCTGGGGCAAGACTTGTTTTTACCCATGGTTTGACCTGATAAATTATTCACAAATTAACATTTCACCAATAGGATAATAAAAGAAAGGATCCAAGGCATCAAAACATCAATTTTTTACATTCTTACAGTAAAAGGAACGCCAACAAAAGTTGGACGTTCCAAATTGGGAAGACTGGGGGAAAAGGAATCAGAGGGCAGTTTCTTCCAGTGAAACGTAATAACATAACCATGACTAACCTGCAAACCAAGTTCACAAGCCTTTTTTGCAACAAGACCAGCACCAAGCATGACACTAGGGTTCGATGTATTGGTGCAGCTCGTGATTGCAGCAATTACAACACTGCCATGCTTAAGCTCTGAAGGCTGTCCATGAAATGAAAACTTGGCCACTTTGTCTTGTGCTTCTTTTGGTATAGCAAACCCCTGTAGTACAGTAAGACATTTAGGAAGAATGGAGAGCAATATACGAAAAACCTATTGTAAATAAAATTATATGACATGAATGGCATTACAACTACATATTCACAAAATAAATAAAAGGGAGAAGTGCACTATAGATGGATCAGGATCCTATCTAGTTTGTGGGTACAGTGGAGATCTCCAACCCAATATCTGTGATGAAACCCATCATATCCATACAAAAATAAACTGACTAGATTAGTCCACATCATCACTTCAGTCATGATCTGTGGAACAGTAATGTTCATCCCTGGTAATGCAACCACTTAGAGAGAGAGAGAGAGAGAGGGGGGGAGAATCATGCACAAGGCCATAGTGAAAGCATGGCTGAGGACTGGCCGAGATAGAGGTGGCAGCAGATTGGAGATGCAGGCTTGCAACAATGACCATTGAGTAATGCTAGGCACCATCTTTTTATCCCCTCAAAGTTTATGTGGCTTTTAAAATCACAATTGAATCAAAATTAAATAGTAATTCATCTTAAATCCAATGATGATTTTTTTTTATAAGTAATGAAAACTTTATTTAAAAAAGCGCAATGCGCCCCTAAATACACAAGCAGAATACACAAGAAGCTCCTAACAAAAACGTGCAAAACAAAAACCCAACAAAACAGGTAAAATCCACACAACCCGAAAATCCCTCAAAATACCAAAAGCCCAAATCCCCACACAAAGCACTCAACGCTGGAAAGCGTGAGCCTTGCCTTTCCCACGCCTAGAGGACGCTCCCTTAGAATCATAGTTAATGAAGCATTCTAAATTCAGAAGCTCCCTTCCACCCTTACCCTTCCGAGGGAGATTCACTTTAGTGTCTACAAACCCCTCACACAAATCCCCCACCAAAGCCCAATCCCAGCCAATGGCAGGGGAAAAATCACCTAAAGGGAACGGAAAATATCCGTCCTCTACATCCCAAAAATTGCCGTCCTCCCCATCCCTCACCACCAGCTCCGACGACAGACCAAAACCAAATCCAACCGGCCACGTTTGGGATTGAACCAAGCCTATCTCCTTGTCAATAGCACGAGGGGGCTGAGCAATCGGCGAGGCCTGGGAGCAGTCCAAACCCAACACTACCAAAGGCATTTGAGGATTAACCACAGCAGAAGAGCTTCCTAAGCCCATAAGCACGACAATCGGCGCACAGAAAACCTACACTGCCCCTACAATCACGCTATCATCCATATCAAAAATCTGTTGTCCTTTAACTTACACTTGTAACACTTCACGGGTTTAGGGTTCGGCAAAGACGTGGACACCAAACCAATCGGCAAATCAAAATCAACAACCTGGGCCCCATCAGCCAAGACAATCGGTAGACTACCTCTAGACACTTTCGCCAACATCTTCTCTGTATACTCGAATCTCGTATTGGGCAAGCTAGCAACCCCACCCGTAGTAAAATAAACCACAAGATTCTTCTCAAAAGAAGGCGAAGGGTCCATACCTGAGTTTCCTTCCTTAGGCAGGTCCCAG
This sequence comes from Betula pendula, assembly GCA_900184695.1. NCBI lineage: Eukaryota > Viridiplantae > Streptophyta > Magnoliopsida > Fagales > Betulaceae > Betula > Betula pendula. The sequence continues at coordinate 46,935 of FXXK01000387.1, forward strand.
GCTAAATTCAATGGTGATTTTAGCAACATCAACTTTGGGAGGATGAAAAGAGGATAAAAAAAAAATGGTCCCTATCATTACTGAATGACCATTTTGGTAGTAGCTTAGATTGGAGGTGCCTTGATGTTCCAAAAGGAGGATGCCACTATAAATGAGAGGTGGTGGCAGTTGATGTTGAAAGTAAATGTAAGCAGCAGTGGAATTGGTGATGATGGTGCAGCAGCAAAAAAGAATTTGGAATTAATCATCAGAAATAGCCTAATTGGCAGGGAAATGGCCAATTAGCGGCAGTGACCGTGGTAGTGATTATAGTAGATTTGGATATGAGATAAATACAGCAACGAGGATGGACATGGAATCCAATAAAAGCAAGGGGAAATTGTGACTGAAAATGTTGATGGAAATTATGAGAATGATCCAACATTGGTTGTTAAGAAAGAGAGAGTGATCATGGTTATAACCTTCTCCTTTTTTGAGAAAGAATACTAGGGTTTCATGGGTCTTAACTGCAATCATGATGTGACTTAAATGAGTCTTAACTGCAATCATGATCTAATCTAAATGTGGCACATCTGATTTGTATGAGATTAAGACAACTAACACAATCCTTCATTGAATCTAGATATCCCAAGTCTAATCATGGACAGGGAACAAATTCTTTCCTGGATACCGTATTACAGTTCAATCTTTACTGATGGATATACATTAAAACTAAAAAGTATTATCTACACACTTAAATGAAGTTATCAGATATACAGGGGGAAAAAACAGAAGATTACAAGAAGAAAAAAAACTATATTATAAAATAGAACCAAAACATCATGTAGATTAATTAGGCTGCAATATTTGAAAAAAAAAATGATGGAGCAATAGGTTTGACTAACCTTGAATCCAACTTTGTTATCAAGACAAGCATGCCAGTCAACCTTCATTTCTTTCAAAGCCACTCGATCATGAGGTCTGCAAAAAATAGCAGTTAGATATAAATGAACCATATGATAAGTATAAGAAAAATGAGTTCAAGAAGCAAAATTTGAACTAAGTAGAGTCAATGTGAGAGACGGTCTTTCCAAGAACAAAGTATACACCTCTTTGGTCCTGAAATACAAGGTTCAACATCCGTAAGATCCAGTTGTAGGTAAGAGGAGTACACCCTTTCTAGTTGAGGCTGAATTTAGGCAAAATCAGTTAGCATTACATCTCAAAGAAAATTTGATACAAATAAATAGTCAAACAAACAAATAAAAAATAAAGGTGAAATAGAAAGACCTTTACCTCATTATAGTCAACAAACAGTTTATTTGCCCGGAGATAAGCTTCTATCATCGCCACCTAATTTTAAGAAACAAAGTTCAAATGATGCTATAAGAATTTCATATCCCAAGGAACAAAGTATAATTAAGTGAAGTACTCACCGTCTCATCACTTCTTCCAGTTAATTTGAGATACTGTAAAGTGACATGATCTACAGGGAAGAATCCCATGGTTGCACCATATTCAGGAGACATATTGGCAATAGTGGCCCTGTCAGCAAGTGATAGTTCACCCATACCATCCCCTACAAGTACATTCAAACATGAAAACCTTATATCCACCTAGTTGCATGAACAAACTATTGCAATTTAATATTATTAGATAACCTCAACTTCATGAAAACAAAATTACCATAGAACTCAACAAATTTGCCAACAACGCCATGCTTTCTCAGCATTTGTGTCACAGTTAAAACCAAGTCAGTAGCAGTAACACCATTTCGCAATTTTCCAGATAACTTGAACCCAACAACACCAGGTAACACCATGCTCATGGGCTGTCAATGTCAAATTGAAAGGCGTAAGAAAAATAACTGCAGCAGACTCTTCCATTCAAGGGGATGCGAGTGAGCAGTAAGGAGAATATAAAGGAATCCAAAAGAAATGAAATACATAGAATTCAACATGCCTTTTGCAGTCCTTACATGATTATACATTCTATGGTCGGAACTTAATTACCTGGCCAAGCATTGCTGCCTCTGCTTCAATACCTCCAACTCCCCAGCCAGCAACTCCTAACCCATCAATCATGGTTGTATGGGAATCAGTTCCAACCACACTATCAGGATAGAGTATGTTGTCAGTGTTGAAAACAACTCGTCCGAGATATTCAAGATTAACCTGAGAATTCAACACATTGAGTCATTCCACGCCAAGTCCACATAACACTATATATAGAGATCCAACATTCTTAATTTTCATTTCACAAATGTTAATAAAAAATTAAAAAAATAAATAAAAAGATACAAGTCATATATGTAAAATGAGGAAAAAAAAAGTGATACAAAATCTATATGTTGCTGCAAATTTAATACATCAAGGTAGATGTGTAGCTGGCACCATATGATCTTTCAAGTCTGCTTCCAAACTACTTTACCTGATGGACGATACCAGAACCAGGAGGAACAACAAGCATGTTGTGGAAAGCAGTAGATCCCCATTTAAGAAAACCAAATCTCTCCTTGTTTCTCTGAAATTCAATATCCATATTGGCCTGCACGGCATTTTCAGACCTTGTTACATCAACTTGAACCGAATGATCAATTACAAGATCCACCGGAACCTGCATGTTTAGAAAGAGAGATGGTAAGAAGAAATAATTAAGAATATAACTGGTAGGGTAGCATAATATATTGGCAAATAGTTTACATATCACACCATGCAATACTATATAAGACTTCTTTATCATCACCATGCGCTGCTATCTAGGAAGAAAAAATGATTCCAAGTACTAATAACCCGGAACAAAATGTGATTGCTATACAGACACTTTTTAGTTTTACTACTATCAATATAAGGTGCAAAACCATGACACAAAATCTTATTCAAGGTCAACATACACCCATATGTTACTAAGCCGAAATTTGAAACTTGTAGCCCATAAATGATTTCTGAATGATGCATATCAGTAACTTCAATGATAGCACATGGACAGATTATAAGAACAACACGCACCAACGGATTGATCTTGTTAGAATCGCTGCCAAGTTTGTTCATGGCATCTCGCATACAAGCAAGGTCGACCACAGCAGGAACTCCAGTAAAATCCTGGCAACAGACGAGAAACCTTAGTAGAAAGAGACATGTTTAAAATAATTTCTGATTCTGCTTCACTCCATTAGTTACCTGCAAGAGAACACGAGCAGGCTTGAAGGGAATTTCAACTTGCTTCGGAGAAGTGTTCTCCCAGTCAATAATTTTCTCAACATCTTCCTTCTTGACTTGGAAGTTGTCACAATTACGAATCGCAGACTCAAGAAGGATTCTGATAGAGTACGGCAACTTCTCTGTTATGCATATATGGGTAATTATTATCAGCAATAGAACGACTATGACGTAGTGGACAGATAGGGTTATTTGCTGCATTAAAACAAACATATTCCAGTAAAAAGTAGTACGTAGAAAAAAAGTTACCAATCCTTGGATCATTAAAAGATGGAAGGCTATAGTACTTTCCAAACTCGCCGCCCCCTGGCTTGGGAAGACTTGTCAAGTTTGCCTTGAAAGGATTTTCAGAAGCTGAAACCATACAGATGAACAATCAGAGCATTAGGTTCACCATCTGTATACTTCTTATGTATCCAAAAAAAAAAAATGTACATGTTTCATTTTCAGCTACCATAAGCTGAATCTACCACCCCATAAAATTAATTATAACAAAAACAACAATTATAATAATAATAATAATAGTGATGATGATGATAATAATGATAACAACAATAATAAGAACAAAAATTATTATAACAACATTAACAAGAACAATAAAAAATAGTAGACCACAATAATAGGTTTCTTTTTCCTGATTCGAGATCCTGAACATCCTCTCTCAAACCGTTGAAAGAAACACAGGAAAGGAATATCAACTGAGAGCGTATAAACACTAAGCTAAGCCGACTAGAATAGTGGATGTATCAAACGAGAGGGGAACTACATGAAATTCTCCAAAATCACATCAATTCCAGTAATTTACAAGCTAGATTCACTGCATCAGAAACAGAAACCATTTCTTGCTCGCGATCACAGGTCCCGAAATACCACTGCTCTGATAATCGTCGAGAAATTGTACGAAATGAAAAACAACAGAAAACAAAAACGGATCAAAATGTCCGCATGTTTCTTTCTATTTCCTGAGCTTTCTCAGCAACCAAAAGAGAGCGTACGACTACTTAAAGCTCAGCTCAGCACAGCTGACTTTGGACTACCGGAAAAGTTTCCTTCCTTTCCCTCCGCTTTCTCAGCAGCCAAACAGAGCAAACAAATTAACACACATCACAAACCAATCAGAAATTCCAAAAAGAAAAAAAGCGGTCCGAAATCTCTGGAAACGAACAGAATTTAGACACTGTACCCATAGTGGAGATCTTCCTCTGGAACCGTTCGACCACGGGAGCGACGGCCCTGATCTGAGAGCGGAGGCTGGTCGGAGAGCGCCAATCGACACCGTGACTCCAGCGAGGGGTGGAGAGCCGGAGGGACCGAACCGCAGAGGAGAAGTTGAGGGATCGGTAGGCCTTGGGAGACGAAGAAGCGATCAAGTTACTGGAAAGCGATGGAGAGACGAGCCTTGCCCTGAGATAAGAAGAAGAAGCTCTGAGGATTGATGGGGCTGAGGACGAGGCCGTTATATACATGACGCCTAGTGATAATGATGATGGTGGTGGTCACGCATTCAGATGAAAACGGCGTCGGATAAGGATTGGCTCAGAGAGGAGTGGGAAGGGTTTGCAACGGCTCGTGTATGTTTCTGCGTATTATGAATTTTGTTGTCAGAGAGAGAGAGAGAGGGGGGGAGGCGTGTGGAGATGTGAAGCGAGACAGGCCTAGGGCTGCGTGCCGCTTTTCTAGAAGATGATGAAGAGTCGTTCTTCCTGGATGGGAGCCGGAGACGTGGAATGGGCGAAGGGCGGGCTGTGATTGTTTGTGGTGAGGTGTATTTCAAATACTGATGCTATCAAATTATGTACTGCCACGTCAAATGCGAATCTTTTTAGTAATGATCATAAACTTGATTGATTGTTTAATCAGGGCTGTTGCGGTCTTTTCCTAAGCTATATCAGCTTATATAAAATTAGTGTAAATACATTATTCTTTCTTTTATACGAAGTCCATATGAGACGATTTTTCACATATCACATATTCACAATTATCAAAATATGTCGGATCATGAAGTGGCTCTAAGGTCTGGAATGTGAATTGGTCATTTTGTTAATGATGTTATTATTTGTTTTTTTGCTTTTTAGGTTTTTTTTTTTTTATTCAAATAAGGGAAAACAAGGGAAGGATTGTTTTTTTGCATTTTTCTTTTTAGTTAAAGATAAGTATTTTGTGTTTTTAGTTGTTTGTTAATGTCTTTTTTTTTAATTAAAAGCATTAATAAACAACTCAAAACATAAAAAATATCTCTACATTTATATTATATCATAACATTTTTTGCACACCAAAAATAACAAAATAATTCCTCAAACACATCGACAAACATACCCAATATATTGGATTTGAGTATTTCCACACTAAATGCATATTAAGTCGAATTAGATGTTAGAAGTGACTCTGAAAATCTTGATTTTGATTAATTATTTTAAGTTATAATACAAATATGACTAATATTGTAACAAACAGTACGTCAAATCAAAAACCTATATAAAAAACTAAGCTCTTTTGTTTTTTTTTTACAATAATAAAAAATGGTCAATGTTGATTGCAATGGTACATTCACAGGTCATGGTAACATTTTTTTATTGACATCATCTGCAAGTATATGCAATAACCTCTTAGAAGTGATGCAAGTTTGAGAGAATAGGTTCTAATTTATGAACTCATATGTATTGAAGTATACAAGTGTAAAATCATACTTTCACATATCAAATACACATATGTATCGAAGGAGTGTGGGGGTTTGAGCTTCCGCGACTTGGAGAATTTCAACAAAGCATTATTAGCGAAGCAATGTTGGAGGGTTCTTCAGAATTCGAATTCCCTGTCAGCTAAGATCTTAAAGGCGAAATATTTCCCTTTTGGTAGCATCCTTAATGCTAATCTTGGGCATGCTCCATCTGATATGTGGCGAAGCATATGGGCATCTAAGGATTTATTGAAAGAAGGGCTTATGTGGCATGTGGGCTCCGGTGATCAGATTCAGCTTTTTTACGACCGTTGGGTTCCGTCAGAGGTTGTTCGATTGGTCCATCGTCTAGGCATCTGTTTTCCTGAAGACGCTATTGTCTCTGATATTATTGACAGGGATACACACTGGTGGAATAATGCTTTGATCAGTGAGGTGTTTGGTATGGATTTGGCTATCAAAATAGGCCAAATTCCTATAAGCTCCCTTCATGGTATGGATCAACAGATTTTGAGGTGCACTGCTAGTGTTATCTTCACAGTTAGGAGTGCCTATCACCTTGCCCACTCTTGTGCTGTGTTTGATCGTGGGGAATGCTCATATGTAAGGCACTATACCGATACATGGAAATGCCTTTGGAAATTGGGGGTGCCTGATGTGATGAAAATATTTATGTGGCGAGCCTGTCATGATGCTCTCCCGACGAAAGGTAATCTGTATAAAAAGAAGATTGTGCCTGATCCTTTTTGCCCTATATGTGAGACAGAGGTGGAAACTACAGCACATGTCTTGTGGAATTGCCCAGCTGTTCGAGATGCTTTGAGTATGTGTAGTCGTAAGCTTCAGAAGTGCAGTGTGCTTGATGCCGAGTTCATTTCTATTGTTGATACTATTCGTACCATTGTGTCTTTGGAGGACTTGGAGGTTATGACCGTGGTTGCCCGTCATCTTTGGTTTAGAAGAAATTCCTTGGTCCATGGCGGGGAGTTCTGTCATCTTACCCAGCTTATTTAGAAGTCTATTGATTCTCTTCTACAGTTCAAAGAAGCTCAGTGGTGGTTGAATCTTTTGCTGCTTTACGAGCGGTCACTTTTGCTAAAGAAATGGGGTGGTTGAAGATTCATCTGGAAAGGAATGCGTTACAGGTGGTTAAGGCCTTGAGACAAAAAGGCAAAAACTAGTGCCACTTTGGTCAGATTATTAATGATATCCATAGTGTTCTACACTCTTTACAACATTGGGAGGTTTCCTATGTTCGACGTGAGGCAAATGAA
>FXXK01000387.1:55221-126677 GCA_900184695.1 Betula pendula
AATATGTTTTATAATATGGGCCTCATTTTTCACGATACTTGAGTTCCGTAGAGATTGTTCGATTGGTCCATCGTCTAGGCATCTGTTTTTCCTGAAGACGCTATTGTCTCTGATATTATTGACAGGGATACACACTGGTGGAATAATGCTTTGATCAGTGAGGTGTTTGGTATGGATTTGGCTATCAAAATAGGCCAAATTCCTATAAGCTCCCTTCATGGTATGGATCAACAGATTTTGAGGTGCACTGCTAGTGTTATCTTCACAGTTAGGAGTGCCTATCACCTTGCCACACTCTTGTGCTGTGTTTGATCGTGGGGAATGCTCATATGTAAACTATACCGATACATGGAAATGCCTTTGGAAATTGGGTGCCTGATGTGATGAAAATATTTATGTGGCGAGCCTGTCATGATGCTTCCCGACGAAAGGTAATCTGTATAAAAAGAAGATTGTGCCTGATCTTTTTTGCCCTATATGTGAGACAGAGGTGGAAACTACAGCACATGTCTTGTGGAATTGCCCAGCTGTTCGAGATGCTTTGAGTATGTGTAGTCGTAAGCTTCAGAAGTGCAGTGTACTTGATGCCGAGTTCATTTCTATTGTTGATACTATTCGTAACCATTGTGTCTTTGGAGGACTTGGAGGTTATGACCGTGGTTGCCCGTCATCTTTGGTTTAGAAGAAATTCCTTGGTCCATGGCGGGGAGTTCTGTCATCTTACCCAGCTTATTTAGAAGTCTATTGATTCTCTTCTACAGTTCAAAGAAGCTCAATGGTGGTTGAATCTTTTGCTGCTTTACGAGCGGGTCACTTTTGCTAAAGAAATGGGTGGCTGAAGATTCATCTGGAAAGGAATGCGTTACAGGTGGTTAAGGCCTTGAGACAAAAGGCAAAAACTAGTGCCGCTTTGGTCAGATTATTAATGATATCCATAGTGTTCTACGCTCTTTACAACATTGGGAGGTTTCCTATGTTCGACGTGAGGCGAAAGAAGTTGCTCATAGACTTGTTAGGCTTGTTATCTCTGTAGTTGATAATGTAATACACATAGAGGATGCCCCCTTGGGGTCTCCAAAATTGTATGTGATGAGCGTTGTGGTTAAGTTTTTCTCTTATATGAATTAAGTGATTGATTGGATTAAAAAAAAAAAAAAATACACAAAAGTTGTCGAGAGGCCCTACCATAGAGCGATGTGAACCTGCCTGCAGGATATTATTTTGCAAACTTTTAAGTTGTCAAGTGGCATCATCCTAGTGTTCTTTTTGGTCCCTCGAATAGTGAGAAGGGGCATTGGTGGAATAAGATAATATGTGCACCGCTCCTTGCACCAGCTACAGAATCATTTTGACTTTAATTATTCGAGTAGAATGAATAAAAAGATTGACCTAATAATTGCTCACATCACATGCTAACCTATCCTTCTACGAATTTTATATGCAAAATAAGCAATTAACTATAGATGGGTAACATTTGTACACAAATTGTCTTTTATTTTTCTAATAAACAATTCCATAATTTAATCATTTCCACTTTGGGACGGAACTCAAAATTGAATTTGAAGGGGCGGCCGTATAAAAAATTTCAGGGACTACAAAAAAAGAAAATAAAAAAGAGACCTATATTATTTTTATAACAAATTTAAAGATTAAAAAAACCTTTTTTAAAAAAAAAATTAGAGGTGGGCTTCACTCCCCTTCATTTCTTAAAGCCTGCTTCGCTTTGCTATGCTTTGTGGCTATGAAAACGATTATTTCATAGCTTTTATTATAAGTTTTAAAAAAATTCTAATTTATTTTCTCTTATAATCAAATTTATTTGTTATCTAAACAACGTATTTTTTGTTATATTACTGTCACATGGTGAATATATTGTCATATTAATTAAAAATTTTCAATAACGTTTATTATATATACGTTAAATATAACAAAAGATAATCATGACCATGAAATGACTTCCATCCACTTTGCTTAAAAAAATTTTTTTTTTTTAGAAAAAAGAAGAAATTTATTTTCCTTACAAACAGACAAAGATTCTGTTTCCTTACAAACAAAACGTAACATTCTATAATAACATTTATTACATTAATTATTAAATAGTTAAAATTACCTATTAAATTTTATTGTTTAATTTTTCACCCATGTGACATGACATGACACTAATACATGTACTGTCACCTAAGATTATAATAGGATCGTAATAAAAAATTTTCCTTTATTACATTGTGGACTGGTGGCAACGTAGCCTGTCAGGCTGTGTGAACGGCTAGATGCGAATCTGGTCCCAGAGGGTGCATTAATGATTCATGCGTATGCGATCTTTGCCATCACGAGCTGCACGAGGAAAAGTCTTGGGTCAAACGGTGACGGTTCGCCGTGGCGGAGATAAGACTTGTATTCAAATCTGCGTCGTGAGATAATTTTGGGGCCCAGCAACTGTTGACAATTCCTGCTTCGGACCTTTCTTTTGTCTTTTGACTCTTTTCTATTGATTTTTTTTTAAAAAAAGTATTTTCTATTGATTTTTGAATTGTTAATTTGGAGTCGGATGATTAATACAACTTCTCTTGCGAGATATTAGTTAGAGCATCTCCAGCAAAGATAGCTACTTTAGCTATTCAAAATACCACTTTATCTATTTTAGTTATTAATTTTTTACTATAAAAACACCAGCAGAATATTTATTTCACTATTAATTTTCTTTAAATATTATTTTTTAATATTTTTTTATTATTTTCTTCAACACTGCCACAATCTTCCGCTCGTCTCTCTCTGCTCTCGTCTTTCTCTGCACTAGGACAGTAGCAATTCAGCAAAATCCCTCTTCCATGTTAAACAACAAACCACAATCTTCCTCTCGTCTCTTTTTCTTTCAATGAATAGAACATTTTTACTAGCAATGAACCAATTTTTACAAAGTCACTCCATTGAAAACTGGAAACAAAACCAGAAACATTCAAGAAAACTTCTGCAGAACATCTACTGCAATAGTTTCTCGTCTCTCTCCGCACCAGAAAATCAATCAGCCAAGCCACACAACAAATCACAATCAACTACCCATAATTCAACCAAGCCTCGTCAGGGTTCGAGTTCTGATTGTGCTCGGACTGTGAACACGAAGAGCAGCAAATGGGTCAAGCATCTTCGTCGATTGCTCCGTTGAGAAAGAAGGGACAGAGGAGGTAGAGAAAGGAAAGTCGAGAAGGTTCAGGGAGAGGGAGAGAGAGATAAAAAAAAAATAATAATAAACAATGATTTATAGTGTAAACAGTATTTACTGTTTATTTTATAATAAAAAACTATAAATTGGCTATTCTGATGGAGAGGAAAAAATACTAAAAATAGTCAAATTTAACTATTTTAAAGCTTTTGGCTAATCTACTGGAGATGGCCTTAGGCTTAAGAATTCAAATTGGTTTTTCCCTCTAAAAAGGAAAAGATTATGTATGGGGTTTGGAATTTTGGGTCAACAGAGTATCAATAAAGAATTTTGATTATAAATATTGTTCGGTAAACTTTTAGAAACTAATTTTTTGTCCACTTATTAAACGCTGAAAATTCTCTTAAATATTGGTTAACTAAATAGATTTTTAGCTATGACTTTTACTACTTTTCAAAATAAATCATAAAACTCTTGTTAAACTACTTTTTAAAATATTCTTTGAGTTTTTTTTTATATTACTGGGAGTGATCTGTAATTTAGGTCAACCACAGGGACCAATTTAATATTTTTCACAAAATATTTCTTAAAAAATAAAACACAAAACACTTACAAAAAAAACAAAAAAAGAACTTCCAATGGCCCCTCGGCGGCCACCAAGAGGCAAGCACAGACATTGCAGTGGCTCCCACCAAACTAATTTTTATTTGTAAACCCTACCTACAACACTTTTCAAATGTAGCTCTCACCAAATCAATTCTTAATTTTTACATTTTTCAATTCTTCTCAAAACTTAAAACTCAAAACTTTATGAAAGATTTGGTGTGAGCTATGTTAAAAAAAAGTGTTACATGTGGAGTTTACGAAAGAGGATCCATTTGGTAAAAATTTGAAGAGCATTTCTTAAAAAACTAATGAGTAGTTTTACAAAATAAAAAGAAAAATAAACATTGTTGCATTTAGATTCCACGGTGGTAGCCACTTGGCAACAGGCACCATGATGGTGATCTCTTTGTGACCACCGCGGTGCCGCCAAAAGGTCCTCACTTGAGATATACCACTTTATTATAGCAAGGGGCGGAACTGCATTATTTGCCGGGGCAGTACCCCTTAAAAAAAAGGTTAAAACTCTTATAAATTTCATGTTTTTTTAATTTATTTACCCCCAAAATGATTTTTTTTAAAATATATATATTTATCCCCCACACTTGAAATTTTAGTTCTGCCATTGGTTATAGGTTGAATACAGGATCACTATCAAAAGACTCGAGATATACCACTTTATCTACAAATGTTGATAGTCCATTATTAAGATGAACTCATGTTAGTATGGTGCCTATCCTTGGGGTTTAATTGTTACGAATTGGACTGTTTTTTTTTTCAGGATTATGCTTGATTCATGCTATATTGGCTTGCATGGTCCTAGATGGCAATTATACACGAAATAGTATGTGTATCATTTGGTTGTTATTATTAAAGATGGATTAGAATTTTAATATAAACATTTGCAAGCACTAAATACCCCAACAAGATGGGGGTAGTATACTGAACTATAATTGGAGAGCCCCTACGATTTGGTTCGTAAAAATAAATTAAATTGGGATGCTGCTGTTGATAAGAAAAATGGAAATATGGGCATTGTCGTGATAGTGAGAGACCATGTGGGGGATGTATTAGCAACGCTACTAGCTCATAAAAATAGATCCGGTTATTGCTGAGACCATATAAGGCTACAGTTTTCATTAGAGAATTTGGGTTGCAAAATGTAGAACATGAGGAGTTGCTCTCTAAGTAGTGCAGGCTTCGAGGAAGGCAATAATTGGTGCATGTATGGCCAACTATTTGACGATGGCAAAAAGGTGTTACATTGCTTACAACAATGGGAGGTGTCTCATGTAAGAAGGAAGGTGAATGATGCAGCGCATAGGCTAATGAAAAAAAAGCGTTTTCTCTTATAGATGAACAAGTCCATATGAAGGAATCCTCTCAATGTAGTAATCACATTGTGTTAGCTAAACGTAGTGTTCAAACTTTTTCTCATCAACGAATCGATTGCTCGACTGAAATAAAAAAAAAAATAAAAAATAAATAAAAAATAAAAAATTGCATAGATTTGCAAGTGATTTGAGCCAAAGTACATACAAGGAAACTTTATTTATATTGTTTGCTTGACATTCCTAAATAAGGGTGGGCAGATTAACCATTAACCGCCTACTAATCGCCACCGAACCACCACCAACTGTTATTGATTCGGTAGTCAGTATAAAAATCTATACCGAAATTCCGTTAAATCGGTATAGATTTTTTTTTTATCGGTTAACCGATTTAACCGAACCAATATATATTTTTTTTAAAAAAATTTAATCAAAACGACATCGTTTTGAATGTTTTCTTTTTTTTTTTTTTTTTTTGAAGTGGTCATTTTTGTTTTTAAACCCTAAGTTACAACTTCCACGCCCACTGACCCACATGGCCACGCCCACCCAGACCCACACCCATTCTCATTTGAGCATTTCTCAAACCCTAATGTCCCTAACCCTATTCTCAATGTCTCATTTCTCACTGTCTTTGTCGCACACCGCACCATACCACGGACAGAACATCCAACGCCGCAAGCCCGCGCCACACCAGCACCACAGATGAACCACCTGCGCCACACCACACCGCACTAGCACCACGCCCACCCACTTCTCATTTCTCACATCTCAAATCTCAACTCCTCTCACATACCACGCAGTGTGTGTCTCTGTCGCACACACTGCGCTTCACCACACCAACACCACGAACCATTGGACCAATTGAGCCGCACCAACACCACGGGTGGACCAGCTGCGTCTCACGGAGTCACGGCGGTTAGTCACTCCCTCTCTGCCTCTCTCTCTAGTCTCTGCCGCTTCGCTCGGATTGTTTTTAATTTTAAATTCAAAGATATACGATTAACCGATAATTAACCAATTAACCGCTTATTTTCAAAATTAATCATCTCAGTATGAAATCAGCGAATTAACCAGATTAACCAACAATTTCGGTTTGGTTGTCAAAATATCCCCTATCAACATCGAATTAACCGATATCCAACCCTATTCTTGACTAACTACATTCACATAATAGTGTTCGACTTGAGTGCTGTAATAGCACCCAAACAGTAATAAATGAAATGTGTGGATTTTATTTCAATTTCTTTGAATCAAATCAACCCTTTGATTCACTTTGGGTTGGGTGCTTTTACAGCGCCCAAGCCAAATCCCACATTATAAACATTAATAAAATAAATAACTGCATTGAAACCTTGATCATGTAGAGTGTAAATCATAAGAATTCGTCATCTATGATAGACCAAATAAACAGTCGATCAATTTGGGTAAAAAAAAAAATGAACTTAAGAACCTAAGATTTGGTGAGAATGATAAAGCTTGAATCAGATCAGACCACGAAGGCCAACGCAAAATAACATAATAGAGAATAAACGATACAATTCGAGTAGATTAGATGGGAAAACCCAACTAGCCAAAACTTACCTATAAATGTTCTATTTAAGAGAATGTCATCACCATTCTAGGTACATTGATGCTCATATAATCCGTATGAGAAAACCCTAGCTATCATTTTGAGCATTATACAATTCTCTTTGATGACTTAAGCATTTGAGAGTTCTCTCATCGATAAGACTATGATTGTCGCCACTTGTTTTGGAAGTATTCATTGACTGAAATTTAACCCTACAATCAACTGCATCATCAAATTCATCCAATGTATCATAAACAACACGTTTTATTGGAATTCATAGATATCAAAGATTAATAACTTTTGAACATAGAATTCCATATATTTATGCTCCCCGAAAGCAATATCCATATTGAAAACTCCAAAACAAATAAGAAAAAATAGTTCCGTATTGAAAATATATTACTACGCAATCATGATACTTGGTTAAGCTGTACATGCATTGATTTGAATGCTCTCGTATTCATGGTTATAATATGTGCTCACATGAAGTTGTAAAAATTATTCGGTTGGTGTAAAATTTTTTATTGAGACTAAATAATATTATTCAAAAAAATAATAATAAGATAAATAAAATGCAATTAGAAATAAAATAAATAAAGAATTTACAATACTAAAGAATTACGCAAGAACGTTATTCTTAAATATTGATTTCGTGCCCTCTAAAATATTCAACTCGGTGCAATAGGGTCTCTTAATACGCAATCTCCCAAAATTAGATCATAACGTCTACCTTCATAAAAAAACATATTTCCAAATATAAAAATCAAATGAACAACTCTTTAGTCTTGCTTGATGAAAAGCGAAGAAGAATACTAGATGTAGAAGACACTAGATGAACTTTTAATAAGTTCTAGTCGACTATAATGAAATTTGTATAGATTTTTATATAGCTGATTTTCTAGAATAAGACAAAGTAGGATATGACGAAATAGAGTAAGAGCCATAAAACAAATGAAAACTATGTAAAAGTGCTCTTTTTATAGTGTCATTTTGGAAGTTGCGTGAATGAAAAAAAAAAAAAAAAAAAATCTTCACCGATTAGATACCAAGAAGGTCCATATGGCCTTGTGAATATTCTTAATGAGACAACGGTCATAAGCGTTAAAACTCTAATGACTTGAGATAGTGACCAAACGGTCAAAAACGTAAGTTGTATTTTTTTTGTTCTCCAATAAGAACTCGTGAAGATGTTAGACAAATAAAAAAACCAACAGCTGAATAATAAACGGAGTTTGTAACGTACACTACAACACATGATTTAGATACAAGATGACTCCAAACTATTTAGAGATATTGTCCTGTATATAACAAAATACACGACATTATCATTTATACATGTATTATATTATCATAATAGAATGCATGTGCAAGTTCCATGTATTTTTCATTCATATTCCAACAATATAAACTTATATATATGTGTGTGTATGTGTTATACGTGTAACATGTGATAAAATCAAATGAATTTTATGTTTCGTTTGTTTCAGCGTAAAATAATTTTTAATATTTTTCTGTGTTTCGTGGCAATGGTGCGACAAAAAATAATAGTGAACGAAAAATATTTTCGACTTGACTGAAAAAAGCTTGTTTAATTTTCATAACATTATTTATATTTTTTAAAACTATAAATTATTTTTCAAGACCTTGGTAGAGATCTTCTAATAACCAGTGAGGTGACTGAATTACAATTAGGGAGTCCCTTTCAAGAATTATGTTGTCAAAACTTTTTGTTGTAAGGCGATCTTGATGGTAAGTAAAGTAGAGCAGAAGCGAACATAATTTTTCTTAAAATTGGATTGGAATAATTCTTTCAATTTAATCTATAAAATTATTATGTGTCTTTGTACATGTGAAAAATACGTACTTTTTTAATAGTTTATTAAAAATAATATGGTCGGCAGGCGGAAGAGAAAAATTTCTTCAGACTTATCTCAGTCGGTATGCGGAAATGGTATTGTATCAACCGCTTACCGACCGAGTTTCTCCGGCATTCACCGTGACATCAAAACAATGTCGTTATGACACTCTTTTAATTTTTTAATTTTATCCTTCTCAAAACGACGCCGTTTTGAGAATGATATATATTTATCTCTTTAGTCTTTCTTTCAAACCCTACGCAGCATTTCCTTCAGCCTTCAGCAGACTTCATGCCTTACGGACTGGGATCGCATAGCGCCGCTCCAGCCTCCATCGCATACTGCTCCAGGGGCCGTTGGCCAGCTTCCCGCTGCTCCATCCTCCAACCCTACGACGCCGCTGCTCCAGCCTTTATCTCTAGGTCTCCTGCTGCTATAGTAGTCTCTGTTTTTTTTTTTTACTTTGTTTAGCTCTTACATTTGCAACAAATGATTTGCTTAGCTCGTACAATTATTAAAGTAATGTACTACTAAGTGAAAGAAAAATGAAAATATTTATTTTTTAGAGTAATGGAATATTTGTGGGGTTATGCTATAATAATAAGATAATGAAGAAATTAAAGAACCTGCTGCAAAGTTGAAGTGTTTGATGTTTTTAAAATTTCTTAAACTGAAAGTACTATTTACTGACTGCAACTACTAGACTTACATTACTAAAATTTGGATTGCCCTGTACTGAAATGGACTTCCATGAGAGTAGCAAGAGCAGAGGATGTTTCCCTCTTTGATACTTCTTCGATGTTCTCAAAAAATAAGTTGTAGGGATTATATTTGAATTACCTTTAAGTTTAACTTTGATTTATTTGGTTATTGAAGTTGTAGAGATTGATGGTTGGAGCTACAACTACAAGCTAGATTGAGGATTTGTAAATTGAAAATAATATTTATTTTACGTGTTGGTTATTTGGTTAAAACTTATTGTGTTAGTTTAGATTATTTGTTAGTTGTTTATAACTTTAGTTATTGCATATATTGCATTATTCTATTGTATATGTTTTGTAACTTTAAGGTCATATCTTTAGATTAATTAGATGGATTGTATGATATATGTCTTGAATCTTGATAGTTGATATTGATTCAAGTATAATGTTGATTGGGTATGTGAATGTGAATAACCTAATAGGTGTATGAATGTTGATTATGAGAATGTAAATTTGAAATGGGTTTTTATATTATTGGGCTATATTACATTTTAAAAATATCTACATTTTTTGAAAATGGCCATATTATAAAACATATTTTTAGACACAAAAAACGCATAGGCTACAAGGCTATAACCTAAAAATTGGCCCAAAAAGTGCATGGCCCAGCCAAACTGAACTGAAAATTGGCCCAGTTCAACCGATATTTTCGACCGATAATTACTGACAAAGTCGGTAATGTCGGTATGCGAAATAGGCTCACATACGGTAAAGTTGGTACAATTTCCGACATTATCAGCTGTGGTTTGGCGAAACACGAAAATGTTATTTTCGACACCAACTTAACCGACGAACACCCCTAGCTAAAATAGAAAAAATGTGTTATTGAACTAAATTTTAGCTAAATATTTGATGAGCCGCATGTGAATATTTCAAACAAGATGAAAAATACAATACTGTCATAAATTACGGGAAAAGTTTTTGTAAATATCCACAACCTTCTCTTTTTAAGAAGTGCTACACAAATTTCAAAGTTTACAGTCCAAATGCTTACTCACTGGAGTCACTGCCGTAAAAGTGAAAATTAATTTGAAATCAAATAATAATTTTCACTAACACCTTAAAAAATAAGTATTTGAGAGTATAAATTTAGAAGTTTGTCTAGCAATTTTTGGGTTTGTTTAGACGTGCGATTTCAAAAAGTGTGATTTAAAAATAACAATTTTAAAATGTGCGATTTGAAAATATAATTTTTAAAAACCTAGTTAAGTGTTTGGCAAAATTGTAGTTGAGTCTTTAAAATTGTAGTGTAGCCTTTAAAATTGTGCGTTTTTAAAAGAACACCCACTTACCTGCGATTTGAAAACGCAAATTTTTTTCATTTTCATATCATAATTTTTTAAAAACTAAATCCCAAACAATATAATTTTTACAATTTGATTTTAATTCACATTTTTTTTCTATGAAATTCCAATCGCATCATTCTTTTCATAATATGACAAGTACACTCGCTTGGTGGGTGAGACAAACATGAATCAAATGGTTTCGTTTCGTATCGTTCACGTTCAACTGGGAAGAGGACCACACATCCACGCGTCACATCCTCGTGAAAAGTAGGTCACGAGCCCAAGAGCCATTATTCACAATCCCGCGCCTAAGTCCTCGCTCTTTCAAACCCCACCCTCCCCTCCACTCCCTCCATTTCTTTCCCGCCTATCTCACCCCTCCTTAAAAAGCCCCAACACCCATCTCCCTCACAAACCCTATTCTATCCCTGAAAACCCTAATCCATCCAACTCCCTCTCATTGCACGCCATGAACCGCAGGCTCAGAGCTTCTACCAACTCCTTCTCCTCGTCCCCAAACAGGCCCGAGCCATTCCACAAGTACCTTAAGCCTGGTGCTCTCGCCCAAATCCGTGACTCGCGAATCAGCGCTCGGACTCACAGAGTCAACTCGTTCCACTCTCTCTACGCATCGTTTCAGATCTCTCTCCACCGCGCGACCCCGCCTTCATCCCCATCGTCGAATGCCGGCGGTCAACAGCAGCCGCCGGTCAACGCGATCGACGGCGTGCCGTGCTTTGCGGGGAGGATCTACGGGCCGCGGTGCCCGCAGAGGAAGAGGCTCGCGGCGGCTAAGTCCGTGCTGTTCCTGAGCCCCAGCCCGGTCCCGGACTCGCCCGATCCGGTCGTGGACGCGTTCAGTAATGACATTCTTGTAGCGCATTGACATGTAATAGGTCGATTTTTAGTTTTTTCTTTTTCAATCTGTGGAAATTGCTGAGGAGTTTTCATGTTGTAGAGCGGTTTCTATTTGTAGTTGGTGGCACTTTGACGAACAACGTGCACAAAGAATTGCTTAGATAGAACTGAAATTAATAATAAAATCATCAAAAATTTTCCAATTTTAGATCTATTATTGCAGATCCCGATTTCATTTTGGTTATATTTTGAGTTCTTGTTCTAATTGTTGTTATTTATGAATGAGCTTAATGTTGATTCTGATAGTGTATTAGTTTATTAATTTTGACTGACTTTTACAATAATTGCAAGTAGAGAGGCTTTGATTGCGAAAAGCATTGGTTCTCAATGTTATGCTGGAAAGGGAAGACTTTGAATTGACTTGGTTTGGGCCTCTCCCAATATGCTATTTACTTAATGATTGAGTTAGATGCACTATTCCGCAGTGAGATGAATTTCTAAGCATGCTTTGTTAGTCTTGCTTTTGCTTGTTTAGCGTCGTTGTTTTGGAATTTTTGGTCTGCTTATTGATATAAGCATCTTGACATGTTCGCTTTGCAATATATATTGAGTTCTTGAGAAACCGGGGTTATCTTTGGGGTATGATAAGAAGAGAGAGCTCACTTAGAAGGGTTCTCATGGTTCCAAGCATTAATGGCTTTCTCTGACTGTGATTAACAAGTTGGTTTTGCGTTCATGTCTAGACTCTAGAGATATATCTTGTTTTTCAGTTAGTCGAAACCATTTCAGCGCTCAATCTACTGTTGCATTTGGTTTTGAGATGGTGATGAGCAATGTTGGACCTGGAAACCACAGGTGAGATTGATACCCTTGTCAATAGACACGATGAACTTCATAACACAATTTGTATATTATCAAGTTGTTGACATGCTTTAACTTCTCAGCTATTTTGAAGGTGATGTTTGTATGTGTGTGTGTGTTTTAGCAGTTGGCAACTCCATTTTAAAGACATGAAGTAGTAAGCTAGTATTGATATAGTAGGCTTTTAAACTTGATATGGCTTGATTATGCTGATGGGTCTTGCGTTCATAGATTGCTGTTAGGACTTTGGAGTTTGTCTTGTAAAGATTGAGTCCCTATTAACAGTGTACCGGATATATATGCTTTTTAGCTTCATGCTTTGCATTGCATTTTAGTTTTAATCTCAGTATGCATTATTTCTTTAGTTTCAAACTTAATTCAAATTAAAAATTCCATTTGTTGAGTAAATCTCGGCTAGTTTTATGTCAAGGGTTCGTATTCTTTTTGGAGGAATTAGGTATAGTTTCTGTTTACCATCAAATGGTTGTATAGTTGATGAAGTTCAGTAAAAACAGAGGATTGCAGCATCATATGAGTACTTGATTTCGTTGTGCTTTTGGGATCCTGTCATGTTCCCAATGGTTTTGTAACGTGTGTGTGGGATTTGTCGTACTTCTCTCCCTTGCTATCTAGAGTCGCAGTTATGTGTTTCATTATATCTAAAGAAAACTTTTGAGAAGGAAGGTAACCTAGATATAGGGGGTATGATGAAGAGTAGGGTGAATTTGGAATGTTTTCCATTCTGTTTTCGTAAAGGCAGGAGTCTTGAATTTTGGTATATGGTATTATGGATGAGACTAATTAGGAAACTCAAACATTTTCCAAATCCACAAAAAACTATGCTTAAACAGTGTACTTGAACTTGTTTCACTCTGAGATCACCCCAACCTTCTCATGTTCAATAGGCTAATAATCTACCTGGCTTGGCTTATGTTCTCGATTATTCTAGGTATGTGATTTGGTTCAATTATTTGCTTAAGCTTGCTATATTTCTATATCTTTGCTATGCATTTTAAACCTCTTCATTTTTGCTTTGATGAATAATTTAGAGATGAATCATGTTTCTGAGATTCACGCCTTCAATATTTTTAAAGCATACGATTTCTTTTTTCTGAAAATATTGGAAAAGCATACTAAAGAGAATAAGCAGATTAATTTGACCATATGCCTGTACATGGCAAAATTTATCAAACAAAGCTTCTTTTTTTTTTTTTTTTTTTGGTTTAAATTGTTATTCAAGATCACTAGAATGATTTGCACTAATGGGTCTACCTTTCAGTTCAATTGACATAAGTTGTTACATATAACATTGTTATTGCCACTTAGGCATTTCAAAAGCTCTTGTTAAAGAAAAACATCTTTATGTATTTCATTGAGAAAATTGTTGCAGAAGAATCATACAAATACTTGATGAAACCTGTTTGCTGGGGTAAAATCTGTTGAAGGATGGTATCTAAAAGCCTTAAGGATTTTTGCAATTGTGTTCCCTGTCTTCTTATTTTCCTTCCTTCAATGTCTCACTTGCCCACTAACACCATCAAGTCCACGCCAAGAGAGACAGAGAAGGATCGTCATCTACTTCTCACATTAAACATATTCTTTATATGTAAACAAGGTAGATGGATTTATTTAGACCTTTTGTGTATATGAGTGTTTACATGTAAAATGTTGAAATAGACAACTAATATAGATTCAAAAGTTAAATAATAATAATAATAATAATAATAATAATTTGTGGTTCAAGTAATGTAGAATGCGTTTGCCCCATGATTTCGTGGGTCAAATGTGCATTTTTAAACATTTTGTCCCGTTTGGAAGTTCCTTAGAAAAAAATTAGCAGTTTAAAAACATAAAAAAAAAAAAAAATCATGTTTTTGTGCGGTACATAAGTGTTACATTTTAAAAAATGCATGATTTTAAATGCGCAATTGACATATACAACACTATGCTTAATTGTATTTGTAAAAGAGATATTATTTTACATCTTTTTTAGCATTATTAGTTGACGTGTTATGCTAAATCTGCCCTTAGATAATCTTAATTAAAAAAAAAAGGATAGATTAGCATGTCATGTCAATTGAGAATACTGAGAAAATGAAAAATAGTATTTTTTTAAAAAAAATATCTTTTCTTTAACTATTTTACTTGAAATCACTATTTTTTCAAATATGGTTTGAAACTTCTAAACCAAATAATCTTCTAAGAGATTAATGTTTGGAGCATACATACCAAATAAAGAGGATAGTAGAAATTTGGGATTAGGATTCTCTCCATTTGGAGAAAAGCCTTTTCATGGTTAAAATTTAATATTGTTATATCTAACGGTGTAAATAATGCTACATTATTTAAAGGTTTTAAATGACATGTAAATATATTTATTACTTGACATCATCTACAATATTAAATACAATAATATTAATTTCTGACCAATTGTGATTACTCTTCCACTAGGTGGGTTCTCAAGGTAACTAATAGTAATTAAGATTGTGTGAATAATTCTCACTTGCAAAGAGTCGAACTCATGCCTTAATACGTGCTCGGATCGCATGAGAATTTATTTGGGACTATTGAACAACCGCATCGGTGGTATTCCAGATATTTGATACTAGTATAAAGTGCTCATTTTTTTGTATGGGTAATGGCAAGTCAAGGGGGGAATTCCCTCAAACGACGCCGTTCGTCCTACTTACTTGTCCGCATCAAGTACGGCCTTGGAGATACACAGGGTCTAGTTCTCTGTGTCTCTCTACAACGCCTCTGCGTAGCTAGCAAGCGAACCAGTGAAACAAAGAAAGAGCGCAAAAACGCAAAGCAGGAGCAGAAAAATGGCTGAGCCCAAAATCAAATACGATCGTCAGCTCAGGTACCCCGATCACTCTTCTCTTCCCAATCACCCTTTTGCCCTCCCACATTCCACCGTTTTCCACTTTGCCCTAAAATTATTTTCCCTTGAAACCGTATTCCCGAGAAAAAAAAGTATTTTACTTAAATTTGATTTTTGCTTAGTACCTTTTTTGTTTTCTATGGTTAAAGTATTCGGAAAAAGAAGCAAGAACGATTTTTCTTAGATATATAGGTACAGAAAATTGCATTATTTTTTTTGTTCCTTCGCTACTGCGAGAAGCTGGATTGGTTAAAATGAAGAGAAATTTGTAGGATCTGGGGTGAGCAGGGACAAGCAGCCCTTGAGAAAGCCAGTATATGTTTGCTCAATTGCGGTCCTACTGGTTCCGAGACTCTAAAGAACCTTGTTCTTGGTGGGGTTGGAAGCATCACTGTGATTGATGGGTCCAAGGTTGAGGTTGGCGACCTTGGAAATAACTTCATGGGTATGTTTCTATGTTTCTCTTTGTGTGTTTTGCCAAGTTTGTTGGATGAGACAACGTAGAATTCTTTTGAATTAACTTGTGATATTCAACAAATTAAAGTATTAAAATATTAATTAAACTATTCAATTTACCCATAAAGTTAACATGAATAGAGGTTTCCGTTCGAACTTGACTCCATAGTTTATTCCCACTTCAGTTAAATATTTCACGTGGGCCTCTGTTATTGAGGGAGAGTTTGTAAAGTCTGAGCTTACAATGAGGGGAGTTTTATAGTATTAATTAAATAATTAAATGAAATCTTTCCTATCAAGTTTAAACTTTTGGAATAAGTGGTGATTTATATAAAAAAGAAAATTTCTGAATCTGTACTCTAGAGGATCTAGATTAGAGTTTTGTTAGTTGCATTTTTTTGAGTTAATTGTGTTTTCTTGTTATTCGATTGTGATGTGTTGGTAGTGGATAAAGCAAGTGTTGGGCAATCGAAGGCGAAATGTGTGTGTTCCTTTCTTCAGGAGCTGAATGATGCTGTTAAGGCCAAGTTTATAGAAGAATATCCGGAGGCATTGATCGAGACGAACCCCTCTTTTTTTTCTCAGTTTACGTTGGTAGTGGCTACTCAGGTATTGAAGCTGATGTTTATGTACTTTTCGACATTGAAAGTAGTCTAGTTAATGCATTGCTTTGTGTCTTATGGTTCTTTTTGCAATCTGTGTGTTGCCAAGAATGCATTCTTTCCTGTTTATCATAAGGGTGTAGATAAAATTTTATGTGTGCAAAAGAAAAAGATGATTGTCAAGGTGGCTTCTACTTACAATTGTGACATGGATAAATTCAATTGCATTCAGATTTTTCTGTTTATTCTAATTAATTTCAGTAAATATGACGGGGTTTTTCTTATTTCACTTTCAGCTGGGGGAAGCCTCGATGGTGAAGCTTGACAGAATCTGTAGGGAGGCAAATGTGATATTGATCTTTGCTCGCTCCTATGGCCTTACTGGGTTTGTTCGAAATAGTTTGAAGGTAATATGCTTTTACATCATTATGGTTCCTCCCAAAGGGAAAACTTGGACACACGAAGGATGACCAATGGGGGTTTCTCTAAAGCTCTGTCCTAGATTAAATTATGTTAGTTTGATTAGTCACTGACATACCTTTGACCGATAACCTGTTATCAATTAAAAAAACTGTGGAAATTTGCATAGAATTCATTTAAGGTAGGGTCTGCGGTTGTTCAGTCAAACTTTGTTGGAGAAATTCTACCAATATAATACATATCCATTTTTTTGTTTTTCTAATTTGGCTAGGAACATACTGTGGTCGAGTCAAAGCCTGATCATTTTCTGGATGACCTCCGGTTAAATAACCCATGGCCTGAGCTCAAGAGGTACAAAATTTATTTTATATTTATTTTCTTTGGTTGATTTTGTACAAGTTGTCTAATATATGTTGGTATTTGGTCTGGCACACTTCTCAGCCTATAACTTTGACCCTAAGAACATCCACCTTGCATTCCATATAAATGATTGTGGTTGTCTATTTATGGATTAAATGATTGTGATAGTCTATTTGTGGATGATAGGTTTGCAGAAAGCATTGATTTAGATGTGCAAGATCCTGTAGTCCACAAGCACATACCGTATGTAGTCATTCTTGTCAAGGTGGCAGAGCAGTGGGCCAAAAGCCATGGTGGTAGCCTTCCATCAACCAGGGAAGAGAAAAAAGAGTTCAAGGTTTACCTGTTTGGTTCATAGTTTTTATGTTGGCTTCTTTATTTTGTTAATTATTTTCTTAAATTGCTTTTCAGAAAAGTGATTTAGTTGTGTCTCAAACATTTAGGACCTTCTTAAAGCCAGGGTGATTGGAATGGATGAAGATAACTATAAAGAAGCTATTGAGGCCTCCTTCAAGGTCTTTGCTCGTCGAGGAATTGGTAAGTAACTAAGTATATAATTTTCGCAATCATGTGTTCTAATGTTTCAGGATATTGTGATGAAGAGAATGAACTGCATGTTGAAGTTAATTAAGAATGGATTAAATAGCCATCATAAATGTTTTGACTTCGTAGTGCATGTTTTTCTTGTTGGATAAATATCTAACATAAGGTTTCAGATCTGTTGCTACGAAAAAAATGCATAATATATCCAAATGCATGGTTGGCATTTGGCAAGGTGGTCGGTATACCCTGAATCCTATTTCACTTCCAATTACATGGGGGTGGAGTTGGGTTAGCATTTTTACTAGCATCACAATTGGGATGGGAATGGACTCGAGTCACCTGCCCCCAATATGCCCGCTGGAATTAATTCAACACGGTTCCTAGACATATTTATATCTAACATGATAAAGATCAAATTGTCGTAGCACTTCAAATAGAGAGGGTATCGTTATGGGGTTGTAAACACTTAGGTTATGTTTGGTACGCAGAATGACTATTCTATTAGGAAAATGAATAGCTTTTATTAAAAATGGAAGAAGGTGGAATGAAATAGCTTTGAAATACTCATTCTCATGGTTCATGAGGGAATGACTATTTCAAACGTTAGAGTATATGATAAGCATTCTAATACTTGCTCTCATGGCCCATGCGGAAATGACTATTCCAAATGTTAGAGTATATGATAAGTATTCTAATACTTTAACACCAAGACTATTTCATTCCACCTTATTCTATTTTTAATAAAAACTATTCATTTTTCTTAATGGAATAGCCATTCCGCTTACTAAATGTAACCTTAGTTCTTATGAATGCTTAATGTGGAGCCGCAATATGCCTTTTTTTGATTTTGTCATCAAGAACTGTTTGATTTCTACCTGAAAGTTAAGATTTCTGTACTGGTTTCATGTAAATAATCGCTTAATTTTTTCTCAATTCTGTGCATCTCAGGTTCAGATTTGCAACAGATACTTAATGATAGCAGTGCTGAAGTTGATTCTAACTCATCAGATTTTTGGGTGATGGTGGCTGCTTTGAAGGTTTGTGACTACAAGTGCCGTTTGTGACTTGAGATATTAGTTTGCTTTTCTCGAATCTAGTATAACTGACATTATATTCAACAAATTTGAATCTTATGTCTTAGATGGTATATTTGTTTCTGCAAAGAAATGCTTTTTTAATTAGTTCCTGAGTTGAGTTAAAAGCTCTTGGTGCACCCTGAAAAGTCGAAAATTGTCCAAGCCAAGTCTTGGGGGTGAATACTGATTATTCAAAATTAGTCTAACCAATTCTTTTGTTGGTTTTTTAAAATCCTAAAAATGTCAGGTCCCCCTTATTCTTCTTAGTTGTGTTAGAATACGGTGGCTGCTTTCTTGGCTTTTGTGCTCTCTTGCATCCTTTTTCCTTTCAAATGTACTTTGATAGAATTAAACCTATGTTTCACGAATGATGAACTGGACGCATACTAGTTTTTTTCTTTTCCAACTTTTCAAAGTGGTCCAAAAAAATTTTGTGCATGCTGGGTCTGTTGTTTCAAGTGCCTGGAAAAATGTGGAGATTTTGTTTTATACTTGGGTTGTTTCCATAAGATGGGCCAGCAAGACATATTTGTTGAAGTTTCTCTCGATCCCCTTTGAATATTGCCTCTCAGTCATCTATAGTAGTTGAATGTACAGAATCTTCCAGCTATCACCATCAATCTCTATGTTGATTGGACATATCAACTAGTAGAACTTTCTTGGTAAATTTGGATAGGGTTTAGATTCATCCTGTCATAAATATGCATACCATTTCGGGAAACTTAACATGTAATTTTTATTTTTGGTTTGGTGATGTGCATCGATTCCAGTTATATAATTGTGTTTCCTCACTTTTCAGGAATTCATAGCAAATGAAGGTGGTGGTGAGGCACCCCTTGAGGGATCAATACCTGATATGACATCTTCAACTGAGTCAGTGGCTAAATCTCTCCAGAATATAATGCTGACTTTTCCTTTTCTGGCATCAGAGTTAAATATAAACAAGAACCATTTTTTTTGAGATGAGAGCTTTATCAACTCTCGTGCAGGCTTTATGTGAATCTGCAGAATATTTACCAAGCAAAGGCAGAGGCTGATGTTCTTGTTATTGAGCAACGAGTTAGAAATATTCTGAAGAAAATTGGTAAAGATCCAAATAGCATCTCAAAGACAACCATAAAAGGCTTCTGTAGAAATGCAAGAAAACTCAAAGTAAGTCTGGAGTTACAGCCCCTCTTTTTTTCTTGTTTGTACTTCAGGAAATATGGTCATAAGTCTAGTACTTCTTTAACACTATACTGTTATCCTCATTAGATGACAATGTCTCTCCCAAACTATTCCTCTCAGCTAATTATGGGCTTATAGCTGCTAATTAAGGCCTTCCTGCTATATATTTCTTATGGGAAAAGCACAACTCGTGTTCGATTATTATATTTTCACTTTGTAGGTTTGCAGGTATCGCTCCATTGAGGATGAGTTTAATTCTCCAATCTTATCAGAGTTACAGAAATATCTGACAGATGAAGATTACAGGTGTCATAAATTTATTTTTTTTGCTTTCAGATAATAATTTAGTGTTCAATTCTTAAGAAAGTATGTAATTACCATTTTCTGAACCTCATGCATAGTACGAATACCACCTTTGATTGTGTTTAGTTTACAACTTCAGCTTGTGGAATTTTAGATCTTCTGCAACTATTTTAGTTTTACACCCTCAAAAGTAACTCGTATATTTTCTTTTTGGTGTTAGTTTTTCTGAGGTAAAACTAAATGAAAACAGAAAGAAAAAGTTACACACTGAAAGAGATTCCTTTCCTTACAACCTACATTTTCTTGTTATATGTGTAGCAGTGTAGCTGTTGGGTTCTATATTTTGCTTCGTGCTGTCGATCGGTTTGCTGCTAATTACAACAGTTTTCCTGGGCAATTTGATGGGTAACACCTGATATAGTAGTAAAATATTTCTGAAGAATATTCTTACTGTACCTTTAGCCCTACCTTTTCATGTTGACTCTGTTGTGAATGTTGCAGAGGGATGGATGAGGACATTTCCCGATTGAAGACTACAGCTGTTGGCCTTCTTGGCGACTTGGGTTGCAACGGCTTAACCCTGACAGAGGATCTTATCAATGAGATGTGTCGATTCGGTGCTTCGGAACTCCATGCGGTTGCTGCCTTCATTGGAGGAATTGCTTCACAAGAAGTGATCAAGGTATTTCTCTTGCCCTATATCAACAAGGTCCAAAAGTTGGTTGAATGAAATGTATTCAAAGCTCATTTTACTTTATGTTTACCCCCAAATCCACCCCTAAGTGATGACGTGTCCCTGTTTTTTCTACAGCTGATAACAAGACAATTTGTACCCATGTCTGGAACTTTCATCTTCAGTGGCATTGATCATAAATCTCAATTGTTGTCACTGTAGTAGTTTTATAGCTGGAAATGCTTTCAAAAGACTGGTAAGTTCTCGTCTTCCTTTGGCTGAAAATATCTTGCAATCATAATCTCCCTTGAAGTTCTCATTTGCAGTTTGTGGTTTTTGCTGGCAGACCCCCCTCCCTCACCGGTTGATGGAGCAGTAAATTTATCTGTGCGTACAGCTTTGGGACACATGTTATATATGGGGCATTTTGGAGGGAAGCACTCTTCACATTGATGAGAGGCATGGTCTATTAGTTTCCGTGATATTGAAATTTTGTAACCGACTTAATCGAGGAGAGATAGAGAGAGAGAGATGTTTCACTAGTTTGAAATGAAAGTACTGACCTTATTTTGGTCGATAAAACCTTTGTTCATTGCCCCTGTATTAGAGAATAGCTTGTTTCACTCCTTTGGCATGATCAACACTTAAAAGGCTAGAAACTACAATTTAATCTTACTTTGCTAATGTGACAATATCAATCAGTATTTGAATATATTTTTTAACAAAAATAATATTATATACTATACTTTTATTTTACAATGTTGATGTAATAGTTTAGTGCAATTTTTGATTTTTTAATAAGAACTAATTCAAAGGTTAGTTATAATTGTCATATCAGCATTGTAAAATATTTGTAGAAATTTTTAGCATTATTCTTTTAACAAGGGCTGATTGACTCATAAAAAAAATATATGAAATAATAGAAAAATTAAAGTGTAGTTTTTAGCACTAAGTTTTCAACAATCTTTTTATTTGATCCGCTCAAAAATTAAGCGAGCAACATGCCGGCTCCAGCTCTGCTCACCTACTAACACCTTTTGAAAGCACCTTCTAGTGTGCGCTTTACAAGTCAACAAGCCTTTTTCATTTCAGTGCTCGCCTTTTCGATCCAATGTTCGTTTGCTAAATTTCGTTATGCAGGAAAATTTTGTGTTGTGGATCGAATTTAATCAAATTGTCTATTCAGATGTTCCAAATAAGGTTGAAGATGATTATGTTGCATTATGAAAAATAAATCCCCAACTGGCCTTAACCCATGAGGGATGCCACTTGAGAATTCCATGATTACCCGAAAAATGCAAAGCTTAAGCCTTCTAGTCAATCTTACCGGTTGCCATTCCCGATAGCATTTTTAGCAAATGCTAAAAGGGCAAAAAGGCCAAAAAATCAGATAGAACAAGAAAAAGGTTTGATATTGTACGCGTCTTAAAAACAAGAAAAGGACTGATAAATTGTTTTTCTTCCATGTGAAAAACTCAAGAAATAAGTAAGTGGATAGCGTCAAGCTTCAACATGGAACTTCTCTTCTCACTCCTTAAATGAGAAAGAAGCTGAAAGAAAATAACAAAATAAAAACAGAGGTATAAATAACATTCAAAACCAGCGTTAGAAGTCCGACGACGTCGCACCATCCAAGATGTCGAGATAGCTGCATGTAAAATGTAAACTTAATCCTTACCAGTAACAGAAGCTTTCTTGGCAGGATTGTATACGCTATATTCACCAAAGTCCCGTCTACCACTGGCAAAAACATTGTCCACAATCAAATCCTTGGGACAAATGAAAAAAAAATTTAGTTCCTTCCTAAACATAATCACATATCACTCTCACAAAACAGAAATTCACGAAATTATCCAAAATTGTGTAACTGTACAGTGTACAGTCATATACTACTTACTGACTTCTTTTGGACTGTAAGTGTTTTGATTGGATGAGATGTATATACTTCATTTAGATGTCACTGTCGGAGTAAACCTAGTTATATACAAAACAACCTAAAATTGCATTTAAATGTGGATTTAAGTTTTGATTTGTCTACTATAGAGACATTACTGGTGAGACCCGCAATCTATTGGACAAGGATCCTCTTCATTTTAAGGTCAAGATTTAAAGTTTGTGCATCTAATAATGTACATAAAATTGTAGATCATATTGTTATGCAACTTTAATTAGCGTTATCTGCTACAAACAAAAGAATTAACACAAGCATGAGTATTGAAGTGCGCACCTGTGCATTACATCCCAGCCAGCAGGTAGGAAACGAGGATGAACCGCCTCGACAAATACTTGTCTCCACCTTTGACAAAATTCCCGAATGCCATCATCACCGTATTCCTTTTGTAGATGATCTACAACTTGTTTCCCATGTGGCCCATGTCCTAATAATGATAATTTGGAATTATGCTTATGTTGGGCGGTTCCATCAGATTTTGTATAATATGAGTCAACTGTTCCATCTGAAGGGCCTCTACTCTCACAATTATCGTCAGAATTTACAACATGGACACCTTTTGTATCAGAAACTCCATTTTCATCAGAAATTACATTCTCTTTAGTAGAACTAACTTCTCCATCAACCCCTACATCAGTATCTGTTTCTCTATCTTCTTTTCTACTACATGCTTTTACTTCAGCGCTGTGAGAACCATCAAGAGTACTAAGTTCTGATGTCTCCACAATGGAAGATGTCTCCATGCAACCTATATTATTCTCATGTTCCACATATGGAAGGATGCTCCCCGCAGAATGCTTAAAAGGCAGCCGTTTCTTCTTCTCAAGTCGTCTTCTCTCCTGAGGATTCATGCCAACTAGCAAAGCCATTTCCAAATCAACCTCAGTTATCTCCCTTCCTCCATAATAACTCATGACAATCTGCAAACAGCAAAAAATGATATCATCAACAGAAAAAGTTCAAAAAGTCCAAAATTTTTTCAGCAACACTAATTGAGTAACATGCAGCAGCAAAGTAACGAAGAGGCTACATAAAATGGCCTGACTAAAAAGTCATTGTTTTTTACATTGATATTTAAATCACAAAGAAGCCATTCAAATTATACCGAGATTCCAAAAGCATCCTGTGAGCAAATTGGGTTGATAACCACCAATTTTCAGTTCTCTGAAATTCAACTGATAATATTTAACCAAAGACCTATGCCTTCTCAGAATAAGTGCAGAATAAGTGCTCTAGGATGGCTACTTGTGCTGATCATTAAACTATATACAGTAATTACTGATATATATTCAATATAATTTCTTATATAACTTTGCTGCTATAAATTTGGTAGAAATCAAATCTGAGAAAGTGCTCTAATACCTGTTTCAGTTCTTCACGGCGCCTCAATGGCATTCTTGGTCCATGGCGCAGAAGTGCCATAGCAGCTGTTCGCAATTGTAGGGGAGATACTCCTGCCCCCTCAAGGTTCATTGCTGACTCAGATGACCCCGAAATAACTTGCACTTGTTTTGAGTCAACCACTTTACTAACAAAAAGGGGAATTCCAAATTCTGCAGCAACCTGTTTTTTATACTTCTCAGCAGCAGCATGGGAAACTTCATGACAATCCACACAAAGTAGGACAATATCATGAGAGCGATGGCTTTTTAAATGCTCAGGAAAGTGTATTCTGTAGCACGAGGGAATTATGCGGTAGCGTAAGTAGTGATTTCCTTCGCCGCAGCCAACACATATATTTTTCTTACTTTGGATATAAAAATCATTGTCTTCATCTTCAGGACGACCTTTGGGTTCAAAAAGAAGCATAATGGCAGGTGGATTTTCATCCACAAGTTTTGCCAAATCTCTAAGGAGATACCTGTTAGAGTACGACAATGATCAATACATTACATTCCTAGTAAAATAAAGACAAGAGAAAGGCTCACCAACCATTCAAGCTTCCTGCGATCACAGTAACAAAGCAACCGTCCATCATTTGCATAGATTCTGCAATTATGATAAACAGGAGATTTGCAGGAAAATTTTTGAACAAACAGATCTCGAGAAGACTTTCGAGCAGCTTGCCTTGAACTTCTTTCCCCATTTTGTTTGGATGCAACTGTAACTTTCAGATTACAGTTAAACAATAGAGCATAATTCAAAATAGAAAGTGGACAACTACCACCTGGACCTAGGCACTTTTGGAGAATCATGGGAAAAATATCATTAAAGTTCCCTATCTTGTCCTGGAGCAGAGAACAGACATCATCCAAATGACTGCAAACAGCAGGGGATGGAGACAGGAGGAAAGAATTGAAACTCAATTCCACATTCAGATCAGCTTGAGTTATGGTGCTAAATACTTCTGTTGGAGTCATTGGAGCTCTGTCTGCAAGAGCGACAATAGCCTGATCTGATAATACGTATCTTAAGCTCTCATCATGCACACGAGCCTGAAAAGAGGTAAAATCCGCACAATTAAGCTCAACTAACTACCATGCAGTCTCATGTTTGTCTTCACTACGAATTTTGAAGACAATATGAGCAGCACTATCTGATAAAAGAGGCATATGGGAATTTGGGGATCATAATTAGACGACCTGATTAAAAAAATCTACATATGACAGTAGCATACCTAATGTCATAGCGTACAAAGAAATTGAAAGTATATCTGACATTGGACATATCGTTCTTCTGATTATGAACATTGTTATCAGTAAGTATGTCAAACAGATGTGAAAACATATTTCACCAACAAATTTCCCTTAAGCAAGGAACTCTGTTGGTTTTTTTTTTTTTTTTTGCATTGCTCTTGTGGTAATAAAGCTATTCTCAAACTGGCAACTAAATTTTTGGAAAAGCTCCTACTAACCATTAAATCTCTCCAAGCACACAATCGCCTCACAAGATCCTGAAACTGACAAAAGAAGAAAACTCCATCAGAGTTATATGGAATGTAGAGCTGCAATTTTCTACTGACCTAAAGGTGATAATCAAATGAAAAAGCAACCTGGGTTTTACAAGAAATTGATGAAACACCTCCTTGACTGTTCAAATGACGTGAAGATAATGATGATGCAGCAGACTCTCCAGGAAAAGCTTCAACCTCTTTTGTGTAGAGTTGCAAACAAATCATGTTTGAACGCCGACTAGCCTCGAGAACAAAATTGGATTTGTCATCGGGACAAGAGATCTCTGATGCATTAATATATTTAGTATTCAAATGCTATGTGAAGTAGTAAATGCAGGTTTTATAGTTTGTGAACAGAAAATCATGGCTTAGAATGGATTAATACCTAACAAATATATGCCCTCTTTTTGAGCTTAGCTGATGCTACATTGGGTAGTTTTTTAGTACTTCACCAGATGTACAGAATTTTTATTGTATAATCTTTTCACCTTTTCTTCCCTCCGTCCCAAAAACAAATTAAACACCAAATGTTGCACGTGAAACATGTACAGAAGATAGAAGTTATACCAGTGTCCTGTTGCTTGAGCTCTGTGATCAAACAATTTGCAATGTACAGTAGATAGTGTGCATCTATTCGAGCATATTGCACCATTTCTTTTGATAAGGGTCGTTGTCTCCAGTCTTCACGCTACAAATTCAACGTGAAATCAAATAAGCAGCAACATTTTGTCCTATTACAAGAAAATTTTCAATGGACATATTAGAGTGCCTACAGCTTCTCAACAAGAAAAGTAAAAGATATCGGTTAGTAACATAGGCCATTCATGGACATATTAAAGTGCCTCATGTCAAGAATTTTAAGCCTGCGAAACATGTCAAGTTTACAAGTATAGAGTACAATAGATCTTGGGATGTTCTTCTTATAGATATCTAATTAGTTTTCTATATATAGTTAAATAATGACCAGCAAGCTTCATGAAATGAAGCAATATGCAAGGCAGTTAGATAGCCTGAAAGCCACACCTGTAACAATTTGTTTGTGGATACGCCACAGTAAGTTTCAAGTAAGTATGCCAGTGATTTCTGTGGTTTTGACAAAACCTCACATGCCTGCATTATAGTAACAAAAGTACAGAGTTAGAAAAGAATAGTAGCCAGTCATTCATTCAACCACAATGATTATAAGATACAGGCATCTAACAGAGGACTCATAAAATCAGAATGCTGAAACTTGCCTTTGCTGTGTCAAATAAATTAACAACGTATATATGGAAGTCTCTTTCTAGCCAAAGAACATCATTATCAGCCCCATGGAACACCTACACAACAAAACCTTCCGATATCAACAGGACTACAATCATAATACCTACACTAACGACTGATGAAGTACCAATTAAATATCACATTGTCAGTCTTAATAGAAGAACAATTGCAGCAATATGTTTCCTTTCAAATCAAAGTCTCTCTCTCTCTCTCTCTCTCATCCTATGGCTTTTGAAGAAAGTTATAAAAAGTGGAATTGTCTATCAGTCTATGACATATAAATTTCATCTGTCAATGTGACTAACTTTACTCATCTGAAAGTCTAGGCACAAACACAGTTTAGAACAGAGGAACAACCAACTTGCTTATGAACTCATATAATTGAGATGAACAACAAGAAGATACATAAAAGCTGTATATAGTTCATTTGGATGGAAGCGCTTGAAGACGATGTTTTGGATTTCAAATTTTACCCAAAATGGATTGAATGAAGTATTAAAAGCACAAATATTTTCTATCAATGAATTTCATTCATGGATGTAAGCCAAACTAATAAGTTTATCTGAAATTACTAAATGTAAGATTTTTTTGGTGGGGTAGAAGTCTAAGGTGTTATCTCAAATTCATTACATAAGTAATCTGTAGGAGCAAACCTCTCTTTTTTCTCTTATAACTCAAAACCATTAGCAATTTATGCATAGAATTGCTACTAAAATCCCTTTAGTTTTAAATCCTTACACCTAACCGCAATCAACAATACAGAATTCATATTCGTATAAAACAAAAGGCCTTGTAACTCACAAATGCATAATTTAAACACCTTACAAATACTAGGATCAGCGAAAACCGGGCGAAGAACCCCCATCGTATCATGCAGAGCAATCGTGTCCACCAAATAATCCTCTTTTTGGGTAGAAATCTGTTCCCATTTGAAACAGAAGACACGTTGATTTTATGACAACTGGAATCACAGTAAAATGTATATAATTTAATTTACCTGTATTAGAGATGTAAAACCTAGAAAGGACCGTAAACTATGCTGCTCAGTATCAACAGCAAAGACTCTCTCTTTGCTCAAAACATCAAGGAGTTCCTTCAACTGCGACTCTGTCTCAATCCAAGTAAATCCGTCACTCATTTTCGAATCCGTACTTCCATTTAAGAAACTGAATTCAAGTTCAGGATTCCCCAACAATGCCAAAATCTCCGCCTCATATGGGTGCGAATTCAAAGCGTTCTCTGCCACCAAAACCACCTCCAATATTAGCTACCTCCACTTCAACCAATAATGTAAACATAGGAAAATAGTAATTTTCTTTGATATGCTTTAAGCTCCGGTTCATTGCTCAAAAACCAAATGAAAACTTAAAAAAAGAGTGGAAATGCAATCTTTTCACTGAGTTGAAGTTAAGATTTCGCTTCCTCAGCTCCATTTGTTTCGACGGAATATATCTCCTACTAAAATTTTCTCGTAACTAAAACAAACAAACAAATAAATCTCTCAGACTCTTTCTCCACACACACACACGACACACCCAAAAAAAAAAATCTCTGCAACCGAACAAAGCCTCACGCTATTCATATTTCAGTCGAGTATAGTATAGCAATATCAGTCGCAATTTAATTTTTCTTTTTTAATTTTTCCGAGGCTTTCTCAGCCACCAAACACAGTCCGAGAAAATGTACCCTCAGGAGACTCGTTGAGCTTTAAATGCTTGAACGGAGAGTAGGAATTATCTGCCTTTACTCGCTTAAACGCCTGCTGTGGCTTGGTCTGGTCGGTCTGTAAATAACACGAACTCGGGGGGCACTTCTGCTTCCGCCGGCGTCTCCGCAACCGTGCGCTGTAGACGATCGAGAGCGCCACGAAGGTCCCGATGGTTATTGCGATGACCTCATCTTCCACCGGCTTTCCATTTTCTAATGCTTTCTCTTTTCTCTGGTTTCCGATCTTCACAATCCTCGCGAAATGATTCCAATATCAGGGTTTAAGAGACTACGGTCTCCTGAGAGAGACGGACTGCTTGCGGCGGGTTTTCCTAACAAAACCGTGCAGAACCAACGATCGATGACGTGGCATGTTTTGAATCTTACACGACTATAGGCCCAACCGCCCAAGCTGTCAAGTTTTTTCCGGTACTTGGTCTGGTTTGAGAAGCAAAGTTTGGGCCTGAGGCCTCGGGCTCGAAAACCTCTCCTGTTCTCGAGGGTAGAAAACTGCAAAAACTCTTTTTTTTTTTTTTTTGAAAAAAAAAAAGAAGAAATTATTTATACTTTTTTTTTTAATTTTTTATTTAAAGCAATATAGGGACAGAGGGGAAGGGAATGAAAACCACTTACATGTTTTTTCGAGAGAGAGCGTGATTGGTGCAATATTTTGGATTTAAATTTAGTGTAATATTTAGGGCATTGTATCATATGTAATAAATTTTATTTGAGTCGTTTGTTTAAAAATAATGGTTCATGACAACAATAAAAATAAATGTTACGGGATGGGAAAACCACTCATTTGGATGATTGGATAACTTTCAAATTAGCCTTTCAAGGTGGCTTAACCATCCCTTTTGACCCAAGGAGAGAACTATCCCCAAATCGGGCATCGGGGATGGTGAACTACTCCTTTGGCTGAGGGGATGTTCAGCCACCCAAATAGCTATACATTCTTTTTTATTTTCTTTATTTGTTGTCACAATTGGGTAGTTTTTTTTTTTTTTTTTTTTTAAAAAAGATCAGCCTAGATAAAATGCATTACATCCTATCCTATCAAAAGTATGTAAGGTTTTTAAAATCCCAAGTATTATTTTTAAATTAAATAGATGAGATTTTGTTATCTCAGTTTTAAGTGGACTATTTTAAAATTTTCTCCATGGTTTTTGGGAGGAGGAATGCTAGGTTGCTAGGTTTCCAAATTGTTTCCCAAAAAATTGTTTTCAAAATAATGTAACATCATTTTATGTGATTTATTGTTTTAGTAAATAAAGACATAGGTGATGGAATGGTGACACGTTACTTAAGAACAGGCTTGGGGCTGGTTATCACATGAGTAAGGATTGAAACGGCCAGAGGCCCAAAGACTAAGTATCTTGGGCCTGCCCCCTCCTCTATGCTTGGAGAATATAAGTTTGGGCCTATTGGGTCGGTCCTAAATCTGCATTCCCCAGAATAACCGTCTTTCAGTTATTCTCATAAGTCAGTTTCGTTGCATTATTTTTCTAAGACCAAAAAGGAGGAAGAGAAAGTAAGTGAAAATGGGGGAAATTGCGAAGGATATAGAAGTTATGGAAGCCATTGCACCTTCTGACCCATCGGAAGAAGAAGGGTCGGAGAAAGAAGCCGTTGAGGTTGAAAAGGAGGCGATCACTGCAACTGCAAGGGGAGGGAAAATGTTGGGCACTATGAAGGACAAGTTGTTGGAGTTCAAAAGGGTTGTGGAGGGTGGATGGGTGGCATACTTTGGCGGTGGAAATTTGGAAAGAACCAGAGCTTACCATGTTTGGCCTGGGAAAAATGTGCTTCTCTAGTATTTCACAATTCAATTTGAATGCTTTTTTTTTTAAGGGTCATAGATATTGTTAATTTACTAGTTTAATTAGTTCCTATATATATATGCATGCATGCAGGTGTTTTTCTTTCATGGGAGGCTGATATGTGGGCCGGATCCAAGAGGGTTGATGCTGACAACTGTTTCTATTATTCTTTCAAGTTGGATTTTCACCATCTATGTTGGGAAGGATCTACTAAGTCATTATAGACTCATCATCACCATCTCCATGATTTTGACCATTCTTGTTCGTCTCTAATTCTCTATATCAAACTCTTTTTCTTTTTCTTTTTTTTTCCTTTTTTTTTAATTGTTGTTATTAAGGATTATTGCATAATCACATGAATCTATAATAAGTTAGTGTTTGACAATGCGAACCATATGGTTAATGAAACATGAGGTCGGCTTGGTCCAATTTGAGTTAGAACTGAATTTGTTGAGATTGAAATATGTGTCTCAATTATAATTGAACTATATTAAAGTCAAACTTATGAAACCAAGGACGAGGGGAGGGGACCGATGGAGGCCATGATCCCCTCCCTCTTTTGAAAATCTTCCTTACTATAGATATATGAAAAGCTAAATTCATATATTTGGGCCAAAACAATTAGGTTTGGCCCTAGCCCTATTATAACAAAAATTATTTCCTACGCAAACTTTAAACAACTCAAATCTGTCATAATTGTTTGCCATTCACAAACACAACACAAACCTAATGTTGCACTTTTTGTTAGCCAATTAGTCGTAAAATTTCAAGTGGATTTGGCTTAAGTGTTATAAAAAAATTATAACATGTGTGCTGTAGTTTTATTTTAATGGCTGAGATTTAATTTGAAGTTTTTATAAATTAAAAAGAGTGAGAAAATTAAACTACAATCGTTGAAAAAACTACAACACACGTGCATGAAACGTAAAGGGGTCACAGTTATAATCCCCTTTCCCTCCTCCGGTTTTGAATATATATTATATATAGTTAAAAATATTATATATTTATACTTAAATATTAATATTTAGTTAAAAAAATACCTTAGCATATTACATATTTATAATTAATTAATATATTCTGGCCTAAAAATTAGTCTTAGCTCCTATCATAATTAAATTTGGCCCTTCCAATAAAAAAATCTTCATTCCATCCATGCATGAAACATAACTCGAGTAGAGGAAAGCTTGAAAATAATGTGGGATGATTACTGGTTATTGTATTTGGAATATTGCAGGTTCTTGTGAATTTGATTCTGGTTAGCTCAATTGATCCGGGAATTATTCCGAGAAATGATGAAGAATCTACTGAAGATGTTGGTACAAGTAATGGCACAAGGAGGAGGAGGGTAACTGTTAATGGGGTGGAGAAGAAACTAAAATATTGTCGGATTTGTAAGATTTATCGTCCACCCAGGACTTGCCACTGTGCTGTATGCGATAACTGTGTCGAGAAATTTGATCACCATTGCCCCTGGATTGGTCAATGCATTGCCCTGGTAAGGTCTCAACTGAATTCCAAGATATTTTCTCCAATTCAGGATCTGTTTGAGTTTGTGATTTTAAAACGTATAATTTGAAAAATACAGTTAAGTGTTAGGTAAAATTGCAGTCTAGCCTTTAAAAACGTACTGCGTTTTCAAATTACAATATTTTTAAAACGCACTTCCAAATAATATATTTTCTACGATTTGGTTTAAAATCAGACTTTTAACCTGTGAAATTATAGTATCAAATGCGTTATTTGACTATTAAACTTATATTTGTGCTTAGACCATGTGATTATTGCATACATTTTTAATAGTACATGTAATTCCTACGTGTATTTTTAAGATGCTCTAAGGAGGGATACTCAGTTTGATAGACCATATTAGAAAAATTTCTACCAACCCAATTTGAAAGGAAAATTTGTCCCCAAAGTGGTTTGTATATGTAAAATTAATAGCCAAATTTGGTGTTTGGATTTGCAGAGGAACTATCGGTTTTACCTGACTTTTGTGGTATCAGCCTTGGTTTTCTTCGTTTACATATTTGCATTTTCCTGCTGGAGAATCCACCAGAGAATATGGAGAAATGGAACTGGATTCGTTGGGATGCTCACGAATTGTCCTGAAACAGTGGCATTGGTGTCTTTTAGTTTTGCTGCCATTGGGTTCCTAGCTGGACTTGCTATCTACCATGTGTACCTAACTGCTATAAACCAGGTTATGTTTGGTTTTACCCAATTTACTTCCTTCTGAAAATGGTCGAAAAAATAATGTATTTACCACAAAGTTTTCGTGTAAATAGGGTCGAAGAAAATTCTTTTAAATTCAATAGATTAAAGTGATAGGTATCCAAAATGTATGTAATTCTCACCTTCATATATAATCGAACATGTTAAAAATGAATAGATATAAATTTTTTATAAATTAGGTTGTAGGAATTTTTTTAATTCAGTTTCTAAAAGTGTTATGTGTTCCTTAAATATGTGAGAAAAACTTTTTTTTTTTAAATTTTTATTAATGTTTCTCGCGTGGTAAGGGATATGTGACACTTTTAGAGACTGAGTTGAAGGAATTTTCTTGCAACCCAATATGTAAGGAATTTTTGCCTAAAATGCATTTTTTTTTAAAAAACTGTGTATAAGAGCACTAATAGTAGCTTTCCTTAGACTTTTCCTTAATGAAGGGAATTAAATTATTTTTTGCTTCTCTATTTAAATAAACTCCACAGCAACTTTCCTATTTAAATAAGCTTCACAGCAGCTTCCCTTATCATTTCCCTAGATTATTTAAATATTATTAAAATTAAATGTTAGAGAAAGAGAGAGGAAAGAGAAATTCAATTAAAAATTATTTAAAATAAATGCTAGTAGAAAGAGAGATGAAAGAGAAAGTCTTTTATATTAAAATAATGCTAAGGAAATCACTTTTGGTTTCCTAGATGAAGGGAACCAAAAGTGATTCTCTTAGTGTTTCTATAGTTTAGGAAATACTTAGGAAAGCTGCTGCATGAACTTTTTTGTATTTTTTTAACAATTTTTTCTATACTAAAAAAAAGAATGAGGTTTAAAGAAAATTGATACTAATACTCTAAGGTATTAAAATTAGGATTGTACCTAATACATTTCATACAGAGGCAGAACTACGTTGCAGCTTGGGGCAGCTCGGGAGAGTAGCCCCAAAGCTCCAACTGGTCCCATATTTTTTTTTTTAAAAAAAAATCTATACAAATTCTTTTAAAAGTAACTTTTTCCCAAAAAAGTGTCTTTTTTTGTATAGTTTTGTCCCTTCCAAACTAAAATTTTAGTTCGATCCACCCCTTGTTTCATAGTTCAATCTATTGGATCTCCATTACTTGCAAGTATTCCCACTGTTTTTTTGAATTGGGTTTTCTTTCTTTATTTATTTTTTTAACACAGACAGCTTATGAGAATTTTCGGCAACAGTATGTGGTATCTAAAAATCCATATGATAAAGGAATAATAAATAACATTATGGAGGTTTTATTTGTACCACTGCCACCTTCTAGAGTTGATTTTCGTGCTGAAGTTACACCAAGACAGCAGTTTTCAACAGCCCAAGGGAAGTCTGATCAGGTGAAATGTTGATGAAGTTGATTAAGATGATGATGGAAATATTATGAATTGAATCTTCTACAATTGGCCGTTCGAATTGTGTGAAATTCAGACAATTAATTGCCAGCAATCCTTATGTAAGAAGTATCTTGTATAGATTTATATACATGTTGTATTTTATTTTTTTCACTCATTTATCTTGAAAATAATAAGATCATTGTATAGGAACAATATAATTAGTGGAAGTAATTTGTTCTTGATGTTACTGCTAGTAATAGTTAGGTCATCAAGAACTTGTTTTATGAATTTGAAGTGCTGTAAAAAAAAAATAGAAGGAGATCTCTTGTAGTATTTATTTTAAATGTTTAGATTTAATTTTAAATTTTTCATAAAAAAGAGAGAGAATATAAAATTAAATATGGACCGTTGAAAAAACTAAGGAGATCTTCTGTAATTTTTTTTTACAGAACCAAAGCTAAATCTGAATTTTAATAGGCAGTTTATAAAGCTTGTAATCCCATGCTATTAATTATTGCCTATGATTAAGGAATAACCAAGTGTGTAATTTCATGCTTTGAATACCTTTTGTTAATAAATTTTAGAATAATAACATAAATCTTGATAATTGTTGCTAATTATAATCTAACATAATTATCGCTAAACTACAGAACCGGATCAACTGTCAATACCTCGTTTTATATATGATATGTGGTTTAAAATTTTTGGAAGATATATATTATTAATCAAATTGTTAAAGCATGTTAAAAGTATTTAACTAAAGGGCAATGCCAATTGATGGTCTTCCCTACCCGAATGCACTCACTTAGACAGACACAGGTGCTGTTTAAAATAATAGGAATTTCAAAATAAAAAGCATATATTTTAAAAAATAGTGTTTTAAGGCTCCACAAAGGCTTATTGGTCCACTTGTTACAAAGTCGGGGAGCTTCCAGTCCCTAACGGCTAATTAACGTATCTGTGCGCAAGCAAAGATGGAAAATAAAATCTTCTGATTTTCGCATGGGAACTAAAATCTCCACCGTCGGTAAAGATCCTAGGTGGACTTGAATGTATCAAAAAATCTTATCATAATATTGAGATTACGATCGATACATTATTATACCTGTAAGAACTTCCTTAATTAACTGAAACATAACCCAAGACCTATACAAAAAGCACCCTAACCCTATTGTTGTTTTAACGTAAAATTTAACATAATCATTTTCTTTAATGTATTTCTGTTGTCAAATGCTCGTTCAAGTTCTGAGGTTTTAGAAGAAACATCATTTGTCTTGTGCTATAGCAAGCTTGTTTCAATGGTTCCTCATGGATACATGGTTAGTTTAGTTAAATTAATCTTTATTTTTTTTTTATTTGTTTGTTTATTTGCTTGTTTTTCGTATATATGTATCGGGTATGGTTATTAATGGGTTTTGGGGGATTTTTTTTTCCTTGGTTTGAAAAAGTGCTTTGATCTAACATTTAGATTCTGTTTGTTTTGATGTAAAATGTTTTTCGTTGAATTTTTTTTTAACGAAATCATTTTTTCCATGAAAATATTTTTCGATGTTTGATTCGTACGAGAAATGAATGAAAGTAGAAAATGGCCGGCGATTTCTGGCAACCTCCTGCGGAAGTCCGATGGTGGTTCGGTAATTTGAAAAGGATAAATCAAACTCAAAAAATAGTTTACAGGAAACCATTTTATGGAATTAAAAAAGCCTTTTTGGTCAAACTGAAAATGTTTTTAGTTTGATTATTATTTTTTGTCTTACCAAACACCGAAAAATATTTTTCAAAAATTATTTTACGTTGAATCAAACGGAGAAGGTAAAAATTGTGTTTGCGTTTTTAAGATTTTTTGTATTTTGAATTGTTTTTAATGTATTTGACATAACAGAAAATAAAAACACAAACAAACTTCTTAACACTGTTAATTTAGTATCTTCTAATTTATGTTTTTGTGGACTTGTAGAAACTGAAAGTTGATACCCAAT
Organism: Betula pendula; assembly: GCA_900184695.1. Lineage (NCBI taxonomy): Eukaryota > Viridiplantae > Streptophyta > Magnoliopsida > Fagales > Betulaceae > Betula > Betula pendula. The sequence continues at coordinate 91,181 of FXXK01000387.1, forward strand.
CTCCCTGGTGGGACACGACATTGACCAGAATATTGAAGAATAGTAGAGGTCTTTTTTTTTTCTTTTTTCTTTTTTTATCATTTTGGTTTTATATTATCATTCTATTTCTATATTTGTTATGATGTTTATATTTTTCTATTTACTTTATTTTTTTTTTGCTTGTTAATATTAATAGGAATATCTTACCGTATTGATGTACAAGAAGGGGTTGCACATGTTTATGGCAAAATAGATCCAAACAATCTTCTGAAGAAGCTAGAAAGAGCAGGGAGAGTGGCAGAACTCATGGAAGTTCATTATGATGATCATGGCTATGGGAATCATGAGACCATGTATGACCATGATTATGATATGTATTTCAATGACCATCCATGTTATGATTATGGTAGATCTGAGCCATCATATCAGTACCCTTATTATCATACATATAAATCTCGGCCGAGCCAATATGAACCTTATAATTACTATGAGCCACGTTACTATGACCGGCCGGCACGGTATCGATATCCTTTCTACCCGTATGAGCCTCCGGCACAATACTTTCCACAGCCACCGTCGCCTGTGTCGGTCCATCCTTTCTATGATCCACATTACTCATGCTCCATCATGTAAACGCTGGTGGAAAATGCCTTGCTTGAGACGTGGTGAAGACCTATAGAGTTAGCTTCAGTTGAGTCTATTATTTCTCTCCGAATTTTTTAATGAGAAACTTGGATGTTGAATTGGATTTTTTTATTTTCCAAATTTAATATTAAGGAGAAATTAGAATGCTGGTTCATAATTTTCTGAAGAGTTTAAGGTTTTGAATTTCAGACTTAGGATTTTGTCTATCACAATCTTTTTTGGGTTTATTTTTATTTCCTTTTTTTTTTTTAATGATTGAGATGACAAAATCAGGACATGTTTGGACGTTCTTTGTATTTCTTGTGCCTAGAAAAACCTAAAAATCCTATTTCTTGTAAAGTGGGATTAATTGTCTACATTGATATGGATCAATCAAAGTTTTACCTTAAATATATATCAAATCCATGCTGATGGAGCCGCTCCCTCCTATTATAGGGCCTCCCGTTTCCTCCTATTTTAAAATAGAAAATGCTATAACATTTATTGATATTTTTTTACTATCCTTTTATTTTTCAAAATTATGATTGAATTTATGGTTTCTATGCGTGGACCACAAATGTAATAATAATTATGAGAAATAGAAGAATGAAAAAATGACAAGAGAAGAAAATGTAGCATTTTTCTTTTAAAATTTGAAAAACTTCACTTATACAGTTACATTTCTCAAAATATAAGCGGTTTTTTTTCTTTTTTTTCATAACCTCAAAGTTTAACAACGTTAACATTAACGTTTAGTTTATTTATCACAATCTTTTTCGAGTTTTTTTTTAATTTTATTTTTGGAAAAATTAGATATAGATCAAATCTACGATGATAATGGAGTTCACAAATCCTGGATTGCTTTTACCCAAATATGCTATCAATGCCTACTTTGTACATCGATTTGAATGCTTAGAAATCAATAGCTGTTTTTCTTTTTTCCTTTCATTTTTTTCATTTTTTTTTGGGCAACTTTTATACTTTGTATGGAAAATTCGTGTTAAAATATCTAAGTTCATAATTAGGTTGCCTGTTTTGAACATTGAGGAGGGTATATATTGAAGTAGAAATTGACTGGTATCTATATATGTAATTATTCCATTTTGATCTTTTGTCAAAATAGCTTCTTGCTTGATTAATTGCTCTTGTGCGTCCATTTGGGCTAGTATTCAGCGTCTGTTTGAATTTGTGTAATTTCAAAATAATAATTTTAAAACTTGCGATTTGATAATACATTTTTTAAAAACATAATTAAACGTTTGGTGCAATAAATATCAAAATATGATCCTCTTTATTTCAAGTTAAATTGAGAGAAATTATTTTATTGTTCATGTTTTCTTTTATTGCATCTAACAGTATACATGATGTCACGTTATTTAAAAATGACATAACAACATATTTATAACTTTGAAATTTAATTTAAACAATGTAATAGTTCCTCTCCATTTCACTTTAAAATAGGGAGGATCTTGATCCATAAATATCATATAGAGCAAATAGAAAAAAAAAAAGGACGACATAAATTTTCTACAATCTGGGTTGTATGAATTCTTACGACCTAGCTCTTAAAAAGTGACATGTATCCTATGCTTTTTTAATAGCATTAATAAGAAAACATATGCTTATTTATTATATACTTAAAGGACATATATCATTTTTTAGAGGCTGAATTATAGAGTTTTTACAACCCAATTTGTAAGAAATTTGTATTTATAAAAGAATTAAAGTGTGAAAAGCAATATATTTATCTTGGAGTGGGCTTTTTCTCCTTGACTGGGTAAATGGGTAGAGATCATGATTCATCAGGCCCATGAATCGCATCCCCCCATCCCTTGTTTTTTTCTCCCTCACAGTCGTCACATGTAGTTTGGAGCAACATAATTAATACACTGTTGGTACAATTTATATCTTGTTAAATGTATACATTAAGTGGTCAAGGACAAATTTTTGGAATTCAGGATATGGTTAAAGGACATGATGAATGTTTAGACTGGCATATTTATGTTGTTTGTAATGTTCCTTGGGCCTCTTAGAGAACCATGTTGTTTTTCACAAACAATTTATAACCTCCAGACAACAAAGACTATCAGGAAGGTAAACTCAATGCGTCTGAGATGAATTAAGCCATGGGAGCTTGTTTTAGTCCCTACAAGAAACATCATTAGGGAAAAATATTTTCTATATTATGTATTAAAATAAAGAAGCATAAAAAAAGTTTTGGGCTTGTTTTAATTTTTTTTTTAAGCCTTAATGTTTTGAAAATATGTTGATTTCATATTACTTTTGCCATTTTGCCCAAGTGTTACATGAGAAAGCAACACAATCAATCAAACTATCTACAACACCTGCTCGACAATATAAAATATAGTATATATTAAATATAATATATATTATATATAAAGGGCATGTGGATGCAATTATTAACCGCATTCACATACTCTAAAATCATTATCTGCATTTGCATATGCGGATAGTAGATGTGGGTGGTTAATATCTGCCTGTATGTACACCCTTTTGGCCTTCTCTCTTAGATTGGTGATTTCAAGTGTGTTTGGTAGTGTAATTTCTAATACTAAAAATGCGATTTTAAATCAAATAACAGAAAATGTATAGTTTGAAAATGTGTTTTTACGTTTTTAAATCACAGGCGAGTGGGCACATTTTTAAAACCGCATAATTTTAAAATATCGCACGCTTTAAAATCGTTATTTTGAAATTGTAAACCCTAATGGACCCGGAACTAGAAAAATTCAATACATATCCGCAGTCTCCACTGATGCTCAGTATTCTTCACAAATAAGAGATGTACTCTATGAAGGTATCAGAAAGTAGCACCAGAAAAAGCAAGGCTTGAGATGAAAAGGAAATGCATTAGATGGAGACGGCCAACTAAAGCAGCACATGATGAATGGGTGACGGACAGACCAAGTGGGTAGAAGAACATGGCCCGCATTTATGAAGGCTTTTAAATTGGTTGTATGGCATGTGCCCTCTGGCCTGTGGGACATTTTGTCCTTAATCGCTTAATTACTCACACATGACAAGAAATTCACACTTTGTGTGAGTAATTTGAAGGGAGAGGGAATTGAAGGAAATCAGGTAAGAGTTGGCGTGGCAATGAAAATTATATTTTTTGATATGATTGTGAGATTAATGGTGAATTTTACTGCTACATCACGGATTGTATACTTAAAAGTGTGAGAATAAAAATATATATAGCATTTCTCTTAAAAAAATTGGTTTTAACATGGTATTAGAGCTGATGTTTTGAGTTTAAACTTTGACTTTACAGTTTATTCTCTTATGTCTCATACTCTCACGTAAAAAAATATAAACTTAAACTTTTAAAATAATTGATGATTTAACAAATTATTATATATTTTCTTTGGGTTTAGAAATCTAGGGCCCAAGAAAAGAAAAATCCAGGAAAGGTTGGGGCCAAGTATTATTTTAGTGGATCCTAGGAGAACCGTAGAGTCTTCTATCTTAGCCTATTCGATGTGCATCTAGATTTAGTCTAATCAAGAAGAATCTTGCTTTTTCTCCCTTATTTTGGTGATAACACAATCTCATCCTCTACATTCACACAAAAAAAAAAAAAAAAAAAGACTAAACAATTTGATTAAAGCAAATAAGCAATGATGCTCTTATCATAAGCCCCATCTGCTAAAGAATCTTGACCAAGAACTTTAAAAAAAGAGTCATTATTATATTAGGGAATATTGGTAGAGACCCAAATTGGTAAATTGGCCCAATTCTTAAAGTTCTTTTGATGGCTGTAACTTTACTGCTTTTAGAACTAGATTGCCCTTTTACTTCTTGAGAAAGACTCGAGAACTCTTGAGGTGAATGAGTCATGCCATTTTTTTGTTTTTTCAGACAAGGAACCTGCACCAACCTCCCGAAGGTCTCGTGCGATGGCAGCTTTGGGTTGCTTAGATAGAGCAGAAATGGTGCTGTAAAGCGACAGGGAGCCAGGGACTGATTGCAAGCAAAGCATCCCAACCAATTTCTGTACACCACGCTACACTGCTCTTTCTACCTTTCTTCACCTCTTTTTATATGCGGAAATTTGGATGATAATTCGTGCTTGTGTGTTGAATTCGGGTTATGTCGAAATATGTGTGTAAAGTTATATAGGTCAATATTAGATGGACTTATTTAATTAAATGGTTCAGATCCTCAACTCTAATTTGCAAATTTCGTATCGAATTTAAGAACTGTGTCAAAAATTATCAGCACTACGTGAAAAAGTTGTAAAAAAAAAAAAAAAAAATCTATTTTGCTCCAAAGCTGGAAAGGAATTGGGATTGGAAAACATATACATACAAAATTGAGTTTGATTAAAAAGTCGATGAAAGTGTCAATTAGTTTTCGTTCAGGAATAATGCTATTTAGTAGTTTGCTACACATGTGGCATTCAACTGGAATAACGTGATAATGAAAATTAATCATTTTTTTAAGTGCTCATCTAAAGGCTGATTTTCACTGCTACACTATTAAGTTGTATGACAGTCGTATAATATCACTCTTTCGTTCAATTTAGCGGTTTTAAAACGTGTGATTTGAATATATATATATATAAAATGTAGTTAATCAAAACACAATTTTTAAACGTAGTTAAATGTTTAGTATAATTTGTAAAAAATATATTTTTTTTTGTCAATTAAATCTTTAAAATCGTGTATTTTTAATACGCAATCCCTTATCTCATGTGTGAAACATTGATTTTTGGGAAAAATTATATTTAATCCTTAAGTTTTCATCGGATTTGAATTTAGTTCTTAAGTTTTCAATTTTAAGAATAAAATCCTTAAGTTTTACTCAAGTTTTGAAATTGGTCCCTCTATCACTTTACGGTCAAAATTAACGATTTTTTATTTATCATGTGTGCCTCATTTGACACGCCAAGGTCTATATCAACGTCAAAGTTAATGATTTTTCCTTTAATGCTACAAATCTAAAAGATTAAGATGACAAATAAGATGATTATTGTTTTTTAAGTTAGGTATTTTTTTTTTGTTTTTTTATTTTATTTTTTTTGTTTTATGGATGAATTGACGCTTAATGATATGACATTGATATTAGGTATTGATATGAACGCTAACATGTGAATTAAGACACAAATAATATATGACAAACCATTCATTTTAATGGAAAAGTTATAAAGGGGCTTATTTAAAATATGGACAAAAACTTAAAGATCATACTCTTGAAATTAAAAACTCAATGACTAAATTCAAATCATATAAAAATTTAAGGACTAAATATGATTTTTTCCCTGATTTTTTCATGTTTTTTAAAAATAATTTTTCTTATCCTAAAAATAATACGTTTTCAGCTATTTATTTAGAAACCTGAGTTTGGCCTGCTAAAAGAGCAATCTCTCATTATGTGGACTTGACATGAACCTACTTGCTAGTTGCTCCCCAGTAAACAAGTTTTGGCAGTGTTTGAAACGTTGAGAAATAATGTCTAAGTTGGCAACGACTTGGCAAGTAGATTAAGCAAATTCAGCCGGCCTGTCCCACTGGGGTAGATTATACTGTACACCTTTTGAATAATTTGGAGTTTAGGCTTCGGATTTTCAATTCCACTTGGGTTCTCTTTGGCTCCTTTCACTTTCTTTTTTATTTCTTTCATTATTTTATGGTTGTTTTTCCCGAATTCTTTAATTAGGACTAGGAGACTTTTGAGTCTTCTAGGAAACAAAAACGCAATTATTTAATGGTTGTTTTTCCCGAATTCTTTAACTGATTTGTGGGTAGTTCACCAGTTACTCTAGGTAAGAAAAATGCATGCACGCGGTATTATAGTTTTTCTTATAAGTCTTTACAAATTGATGCAACATTTTACGTGGTACTTACTACGTTAACTACTAACTAACGTGGTGATATGACATGACATTTACTACAAACTAACGGAACTAACTTGATAAGTACTATATTAATTAGTGACTAACATAATAAATATTATATGAATTATCATATCAATTTATAAGAGATATACTCATCTAGATAATAAAATGTCTTGGCATTAGACCTAAATCATATCATAACTTCACTAGGACTACGGGTTTATGGAGGGTATAGAACTATATATCCTTGATATGAAAAGAATAATTGAAATGGAAAAAAAAAATGAGGAAGCACATGACGACCAATGGGGGCAATGAGTCAATGACACCCATAAGAATTAATATATATCGGGGTTTTTTGTTCTTGAGTTTTGGAGTTTGAATGAACACATAACGGCGTTTTCATTGGTATTTCTTTCTCTATTTAATTTTTTTTTTTGTTCTATTTTGAATTGTGTTTATTATATATTTTACATACAATAGAACATAGTACATAAAGAGAACAAAAAAAAAACATTATTTTATTTTTACATTTTAATTCGGCCCCCTAAAAAATAAATTCCTCACTCCACCTTTGAAAAAAAAAAAAGAAATTTATGCACTTACAAGCCAAACCTTGGCATGCATGGGTGATAATAGAGTACGACTTTGGATATAATTATGGCTTTGAATCTAAAACAGTTTGTAACAATGGGTATAATTGTAGACTTTTGTGTTCACAATATGGCAAAATGGTTGGCTTTTCAATTTTTTCTGAAAACATTTTAATCTCTTCATCTTTGTGCTTGTAGAAAAGAACCTCTCATTCTTAGCTCCTCTTTATAATCTTACTTATATAACAAAAAAAAAACGAAATATTATTTTGCATTTTCTCAATATATTCAGTTAACGTGACATGTTCAATCTATCTTTAGATTAATTTTAATTAAGAAAAATAAAATAAAATAAATTGAGCATAACACATGAGCTGAGTATGCTGCTATAATGTAAAATAGTATTTCTGACAAAAAAAAAAAGTCACGATATATTATTGTGAGAGGTGCCAAATGGGCCTAAAAGTTTTACTTTATATGAATACATTCAATTTCCTAGAAGTTGCATTTTATTGACTTATTTTATTTTATTTTTTAAAGTAATGTTATTTAATATATTATTATACAACTGACATACAACTTAATAATTTGACAGTAAAAATCAGTCATTAGATTAACACTTGTTAATAAATAATTAAATAAATAAAAATAAATTTTTACTGTTAAATCATCTTAATTGTATGATAAATCATATAATAATCTACTAAATAATATATCTCCACACTCGGTTGAGTTCATAACTTTCTCCTTTATAAAAGTGAAACTTACATAATGATTAATGACTAATGACACATGATTTTTATGTACCCTTTTCAGTTTTGGAACTACACCTGTGATAAAATGACGTACCATTTTTTGAACAGTAAAATTTGAATTTGAAATATATATAATCTACCTCAATTAAAGTTGAATGTCTTTCTACATTAAAATTTAGATCAACTCCAATTAACATCATTGGTACTCCTAAAATAAAACTTAGTGTCCGTTTGTTTAACCGTTTTAGTTTAACCTTTTTAAAACGTGCGCTTCCAAAAAATAGTAATTTTGAAAAGTAATTAATAAAAATATTTTGTAAAAATTATAAATTTACCTTTAAAATTATATTTTTTAAAAAATACACACAACTTTTATTTATTTATTTATTTATTTTTCAAACGAACTGCTAACTCTAATATCATTTTCGCCAAGAGCTAATGCTGTGGATTAGTCCAAACCGACCAAAAGCGTGACTTTCAAAAGAAGGGTGATCAAATTTTTTTTTTAGTCTATCTCAAAATTTGCTAAGATATTTTATTAGTAATTCTTTTTTTTTTTTCCCATTTCACGTGACGTGTTTTACCCAATCAGAGGTAAAACAAAGACGCAATGTTTCCAAGAAGAATTATCCCAGATTTCCAATATCAATGACGAAATTGCCCTCCACAAACAAACAAGAGGGAATGTCCCTTTCCATTGGCTAAAGAAGCATCAAATTTGAGTACGGGCTCACCACATCATGACACGTGTTAGGCTTATTTGATCATGCAGCCTAGGGAATGTCCCTTTCCATTGGCTAAAGGAGCAACAAATTGAGTGTGGGCTCACCGCTTCATGACACGTGTCTGGCTTCTTTGATCATACAGACTTTTGCAGAATCCACGTGAGCAAGGGTGCAATGTGTCACATGATTCATGGACAGGGTAAGGTGCAATAGGGGGCCCATCCAATGAGGATGTGCCACGTGATAAGTTCTAGATCTGATCACGTGCACTGGAGTAGCTTTTCTAAATTCGAGCCTAACTTGTTGCTCTAGCTTTGTTTGTATAAATCAGATTTCTTATCTATTTGCGTTGCAGATTTTAAGAGCACAGCAGAGTTCTTAAAATTCATTTTTTTCTTAGACATAGTAAAAAATTTTTAAAAAAAATTTGTAATAGTTTTTCTTTTTCTTTAAACTAAGAAAATACTAAGAGAATTAAAAGTTATACCATAAATCTAGGAAACAAAAAGTAGTTCCTTTAACCTTATTTTAATATAATTTTTTTTTCCTTTAACATTTGTTTAAAATAATATTTAAATAATTTCTCTTTTCTTTAACATTTAATTTAAAAAATATTTAAATAGTATAAGGAAATGATAATGAAAGCTATTATGAAGTTTATTTAGATAAAAAAAATAAAAAGTAGTTTGATTCCTTACCTTTACAATAATTTTATAAGCCTTAAAAAACTTGTTACAGTTAAGTCTTATATATATACACGTACGTGTATGTTTCTATAGGAATAGAATCTTCTTTATTTCACACTTTCTTATTTTTTATTTTTTTTCTTAGATTCTCTATTTCATTTGAAATAGAAATGATTCATATTAGATTTTATAGATGAATAACATATTTTAAATAATTTAGCACCATGTTTAAATAGTGTGAATTTATGTACAAAATTAAATACAATAAAACAAAAATCTTAAGCATAAAATATGAGAGAATCTTAATCCGCATCTATATATACATAAATAGAAAGAATCAAAGCTTAACATGAATCTAATTAATGTGGCAAAGAATTGTCATTATTGTTATTTTTGCCCTAAGTGAAGAATTATTAAATTATTAATGGGAGTTGGATTAAAGACCATAGGGTCAATTCTCCAAGTTCATGCATGCTTGGCTGTCATGGACCTAATATCATTGGTAGTACCTTTTATTTCTAATGCATCATTGGTAGTACGTTAAAAGAAGATTGTAGACTTTCATAAGGTTAAAAGAGAGCTGCACTTGTAAACGGTCAACATCATACAAAGGAAGGGAAGGCTATCACATCCAAATCATTTTGGCCTTATTCCTTTGCAAAACCTTTTCAATTTGCTAAAAGCCTAATAACCCCCATCAACCTAGGATTTGGACTTGCAGCAATTTGTTGTATGAGTTGTTAGAAATTTAGGCATTAAATATGAGAAAATTTTTATGGAGTTTATTTGTCCGAATAAAAAAGTGAACTGTTCGAGACCTATTTGGGTAGGTAAGCTTTATAACAGCTCTCTTATATTTGTTACTCGAATTGTTAGCAATCTAAACAGAAAAATTGCCGAAAATCTTTATCCATCAACCTATAAATGCGTAATAATTTTGTGCACTTTTTAAACCCTTAATATGGATCAAACAGGAGGAAAAAGAAAGAAAAAAAAACTAATTTTGTCCCAAGGTTTTTGTAATAGTAATGTTGCAAACCCCAAATGTCATCTTGCAAAAATCAGTTGTTCAAAAGCAAAAATTCACTCTTTAATGCAATCCTTTGAGTCTTATTTCCGCCCTTACTTGACTCTTTTCAACTATCATTTTCTTGCAATTATTACCTTTTGTTGCATTTGGCGTTAAAATGGATAAAAAAAATGTTGCATAGGACCACATGTGCAAAATTGTTATTCGAAATACCAAAAATACATTGATTTTAGGAGTTAGAATGTTGCATTTGTTATTCAAATAAAAAAAATAATATATAAAATACACCATATTTTTTTTAAAAATAAAATAAAAAAGAAGAGATGAGGGAGGTCGGACCACCCTTCTTTAGGATGAGGGGGGTAGTCGGACCACTCCTCCCTCAGGTTGAGGGGGTGGTTCGACCACCCAAGAAAACTACTTTGGGGGTGGCCAAACTACCCCTGTAGCATGAGGAGTGATTCGAACACCCTCAAAATCCTTAAAGAGGTTGTCAAACTATCCCTTGGGTTGAGAGGATGATTTAGCTACCCTTAAAAGATGACTTTGAGAGTGACCAAACCATCTATACAGTGTTGGGAGTGATTTGACTACCAACAAAAAAATAACTTTGAGGGTAGTCAAACCATCTATCCAGTCTTGAGGGTAATTTGACCACCAACAAAAAAAGATTAACTTTGGAGTAGCCTAATCACTTTGAACAATCCAAAGGGGTGGTCCCCCCGCCCTCCCTCCCCAAATCCCCCTCCACACCAACTTTTTTTTTTTATTTTTTTTTTTAAAAAAAAGGTTAATTTGGAAATTTTAAGTAAAACATTTGTTTATGTAAGTCATGTACACAAATTTCGTCCACTTTAACGCGAGTCATTAACACTGTGAGTGCTAGTTGAAAGGAAGTTGTAGTTTGAGGAGTCAAATACCACAAATGATAGTTCGAGAACAATCTGTAAATGACCTATCAGTTTATGAGGAGTTAAGTGTATTTTCCTTTTTCTTTTTTCTTTAATTTTTTAGAAGTTGTTGCCTTTAGCTTTAATATGAGAACCAAAATTGGATGTTAAGGATTTAGGTAGATGATGGTAAAGAATCACCCAATAGTTTAAAGGATTAATGATAGGGATCTCTTACAATCGTGGCGCTCGAATTACAAAGAATCACTACAATTGTGAGAGGCCCTTTGCTTGAGCATACGAGCATTTTTAGAGGTCTCTTACAATTGTTTATCTGAATACAATGGATTATTCAAGGATTAAGCCCTTGTGACTCAATATAACAAAATAAGAAATACCATGTGCACATGTCTTGGTTAAGGACCAGCAAGGCATGGATCTTGTTGTTGGAGATCCCTCATTTTACCCTTACTCTCTTCTTTTTAGGAAAGGTACGTGAGAGGAGCTCCCATATTCGAGGAGGGAGCCCATTTCTCCCTCTATATTATTATTCCTTTGCTCTATCTTTTTGACAAAAAAAAAAAACATATTCAGCTCCAAAATGTTATAAAATATATTTTTGCTCTTTAAAATAAGAAAATATTTATTTTAAAGAGTCAGATGAGAATGCTTTACTAATAAGGAACACTATTTACTCCATACTTTTCATTAAACCAATAAAAAATTATTTATCTTATAACTTTTTCTTTTTTTTCATATGAACGTTGGAGAATAAGAAAAAATTCCTAAAAAAATTATTTTTAAATGAAAGAGTAAAAGTTAATTCCTAGTTTGAGAAGCCGGATGTAGATACTTAAAAAAAGTTGATAACTAAAATAGAAAAATATAATTTTTTTTTTTCACAAACTAAACAGTAATTTTAAAAAGTCGAATGAAAATCCTCTAATAATAAAATAATCCTTAAATATATTTGCTAAAAAAAGAATAACAAGTTGTCCCAAGGGCATTAATGTCACTGAAGAACACTGTTGCTTGGGTCTGAGGTCATTAAAGTAAGGAAGGTCTGACAAGGACCGTTTGGTAATTTGGACCTGAGGTCCTTAGCGGTTAGTGAGTCTTCAACTTCCCTTGCCTGCCAAGAAGCGTTTAGGGAGACAGAGAAAGAGAAAGAGAAAGGGAACAAAGCAAAGGATAAAGAAGAAAACAAACTGAGTATTAGAAACAGAGCAAGCTCTCTGTTCTTATTCTTTCCCTCTCTCTTTCTCTCTCTCTGTGTACTTTTTGCTCTGTCTCAAATCTTGTCCCAGAGCTCACTTTCAAACCTGATTGTGAGCTCTTAGGCTTGGTCTGCTTCTGGGTCTCCTTCATTTTGCTGGCACTCGTTGTATTCTATATGGGTTTTGCTTGAGAAAGATATTGGGTTAAAAAGAGGAGAATCTGGCTAGAAAATGTCTTGGAAAGGCAAAGGAGAGCAGTCTTCTAGAAGTGTTATATCACAAAAATGGACCCTTCTGCTGTGTCTGGGTAGCTTCTGTGCTGGACTACTCTTCACCAACAGGTATGATAATGAATATGTATTATGCTTTCTCTGAATTTTCAGTTTATGCTACTTTTAAAATAGTAATTGCTTGTGGGTTTTGACAAGTTGAAGCTGGTTAATTAATGCTTTTTCTGAAACAACTTCAACCCTTTCTTTTATGGATTTGAAAGTATATTTAGAACAAATTTATTTCCATTTTTTTTTTATTTTAATAATATTTAATATCTTTTTGGTAACAATTTATAATATCTAATATAATTATTTTATTTTCCTGAGCTGGATTGTTCTGAATTTTCAAGAATTCCAATGCTCTGATGGCATAGGAAGGTATTTTTCATTTGGGTTTCATTGTTTCGTGACATATAGTATCTGGGCCTCCATCTTTTATGCCAATGATATGCTTACTAGACCCGTTTGATTGTTGAAGTGGGATAGATCTAAAACGGATTTCTGCTATGGGTGTAAGCCATATTAATTTTCTGTTTAAGATGCAATTCCTGCATATTGTATTACTTTGAATGCTCAGGAGTCAGGACTAGTCAATTATGGACAACTCTGCAAAAATTTGTGGGAATTCCATTATCATTTAATAGATGGTTCAGTTTTTGTTTCTGTTTGTATGTATGGCCGTATGGGTGGCATATAAATGCTGTTTATATGCCATATTTGTGGACCTGAAGAATGCTTCCGACTTCTTAGTTGTCCCATTTTCTCATTAAAGCATAGAAGGCCTCTGACATCTCCTATTCAATATCGTGCCTTTAATTTTTCCTCTGGTGGTTGTAACTGGAAGTCCTTGATTTTCTTTGTACTAGCCACCGTCCAAGGCAGTACTTTTATTTCTTTTAGTTTATTTTATTAGTTGCTTGATAAATTGCAGCTTATTATATGGTGTTCTAATTTTAAATAGGCTTCATCTGTTTCTATGGTTGGTATAGATCATAATTAAGCATTGAATGTTTTTTATAAGTATTGAATAGTTAACATGGAAGACTTTGTTTTTTCAGAAACTCCAGTCAACTCCTTTAGTTCTATTGACACATTCCTTTTTTTTTTTTTGGAGGTACTATTGACACATTCCTTGGTGTTGTTAACAAGCTTGTATTTTTTAATGTTGTCAAATTTCTTTTTGGTTAGTTTAATAAATAATTATACATTGAGATGCTTTTCTTCATTTGAACTTCAATCAGATAAAAATATATCTAAAGTTGTTGCCTAGGAAACTCTATGACATTTTTAATGATGAAAGTAAAGTGGTACAGGATGTGGACTGTTCCTGAACCTAAGGGTATTGCACGGACAACGGCAATGGAAGCTGAAAAATTGAATTTGGTTTCAGAGGGCTGTGACCCAAAAGCTGTGAGCATCTCCATCCGCTCATTGCTTGATTTCTTTTATTTCTTTCTGAGAATTGAGTTAAACATTTTGTGTTTGTTTATATTCACTGTCTGCTATGTTCCGCATCTTAATTTCTTTTACATTTTTATCTGCTTGGGTTCCTTTAGTTGCATAGAAAAGAAGTAAAGCATGAATCCAAGGACGTTTTGGGGGAAGTTCTTAAGACTCACAATGCTATACAGTAAGTTATGCCTATGCTTACTTATTTATCTTGATTACCCTTATGTCTTATTTTAAATTTGGTTTTGAAACATTCTGAATGCCACACTTATCATAGTATGTTGATTGTAGGACATTAGATAAGACTATTTCAAGTTTAGAGATGGAATTAGCTGCTGCAAGGGCAGCTCAGGAGTCTATACGAAGTGGCTCTCCTTTATCACAAGATCCAAAGAAGAATGAATCATCTGGGAAAAGAAAGTATCTAATGGTGGTAGGAATTAATACTGCTTTTAGCAGCAGGAAAAGAAGAGATTCAGTTCGGGCAACATGGATGCCACAAGGTTCATATATTAATTCCTGCTTTCTCCCTCCTGGTTTTTCTTGATTATTATCCTTGTTCTTTTTTGGTAGCTTATTTGGATTGATAATCTGATGATCTGTGCTTTTGAAAAACTGGAAAATAGGTGAGAAGAGAAAGAAGCTGGAGGAAGAGAAGGGAATTATTATCCGGTTTGTCATTGGTCATAGGTGGGTACTTAATTCCCTTTTTTATGCTAATGTTGGATAAATAGACAACATTTATGCCTTCATATGTTTGTCTTAAATTGAAGTGCTGAGCCTTTTGTCCAACAAGTTACTGAAAACTATGCTGCATTTTGTCTGGGAAAGGATCACAGTTTTGGTATTTTTTAAGATCACCATTTTAATTGCAGCCACAGCTTAGCTTTTGAATTTCTAGGCAGCAAATTGATGAAATACTTAAGTCTCTAATTAAGAATGCATAAATTCCTCATTCTATAATAGCTGATGGTCGCTGAGGCTTTACGACTTGCTTGCCCAATTGTGATCTGATCCTCTTTCTTTCAAACTCTTAGCTGTCTGCTCTTACTTCGTAAGAAGCAGATTATTCAGTCATTAATGTCCCTCTGAAAGGTCTCCAGTCAATCATAGAGCATAATTGTTTTTCCTTGGGGGCAAAAACATAAGTCTATCTCTTGGAGAGAAGTTTGCCCCATAAGTCAATCTCTCTTCACTTCTGTTTCATGCAAATGGTTTCTGGGTGCAATTTTTTTCTGGCTTCTGAAATTCCATATGATGACCATAATAATTACTCTATTAGCTAGAAGCCTAAGAATACATAAAAAATGGGTAATTTTTAACAGTTTTTTTGTCATCATTTAGTGCTACATCAGGGGGAATTCTGGACAGAGCCATTGAAGCAGAGGACCAAAAACATGGAGATTTCCTGAGGCTGGTAATACTTTCATATCTCGTTCTTCCATTGTTGCTACCTTTTTCTGCCACGTGTATTATTACTTCAAAAGACGTTTTGCTGTTTTCATTCAGGAGAAAGAAAATGCGAATTGACTTTTATGTCTGTGTTACTTGTGAGCAGGACCATGTTGAAGGCTACCTGGAATTGTCCGCCAAGACAAAGGAATATTTTACTGCTGCTGTTGCTTTGTGGGATGCAGATTTCTACATCAAAGTTGATGATGACGTCCATGTAAATATAGGTGAATTAATATATTTTTTTCTCTACCATGGCGTCCATGATGACGTCCATGGCGTTATATATTCCATAAAATTCTGAGTTGTTTGATTTGCATCTTTTCTTATTCAAGAGGTTTACAATCATTAGTTCAAATCAAAGTGCTTAATTTCATTAATGTTCACCATTTGAAGAATATTCATGTCCTATTAATGTCTCAAAGATCCATATCTAATTATTAGCATGGGTTTATATTGCCAAGTACTTCTGCAGTTTGTTTGTTTGTTTTTTTTTTTAAGTTATTTTTTGTTACAACGTTTCCAATTCATTTCAAATTGCTGCAGCCACACTTGGAGAAACTCTAGTTAGACATCGATCAAAACCACGGGTATATATTGGATGCATGAAATCTGGTCCTGTCCTTAATCAAAAGTAAGCATTTTTCCCCGTTTTAGAATTATATATTTTTCTGATGAATGTTGAGAAACTTCTAGTTTCTTAACTACCCATTTCATCATACAGAGGAGTGAGATACCATGAGCCTGAGTATTGGAAATTCGGTGAGGCAGGCAATAGATACTTCCGTCATGCTACAGGACAGATTTATGCTGTTTCAAAAGATCTGGCGACATATATATCAATAAATCAGTAAGCCTGCTTCTCTTTACATGAAGTAAAAGATAGAAACTAAAGTGTGGATCTGAAGGTTGTGGGCATTGTTTCTTGCACTGGTAATGGTTGTCACATGTATTTCAGGCATGTCCTACACAAGTATGCTAACGAAGATGTCTCACTGGGATCATGGTTTATTGGCCTTGATGTGGAGCATATTGATGATCGGAGATTATGTTGTGGCACTCCACCTGGTACAGTCCTACTTTCCTTAAAATTTTGAATTATCTTGCCAATATGGTGTTCTTATTTGGAGAGAAAGGGATAAAAAAGCTGTGTTTGAGCAACAATTGCTTTGGTTATTTTAGGGGAAAAGAATCAAAATATAAATTCAGTCATGTAAACAGAAATTACTTCTAACTTAAGAATAGTAATTCACACGTCTTGCTCAAGCATGGGGAAAGTCTGTCACGCCAAGTTTTCTCCCTGAAGAGGTATACTTAATTCACAGGAGAAATTGAATGGACTAGATGATATCAACAATGTGATTTATTTTATTTTTTAATCTTTCTGGAGAGTAAGTAGAACTTATCATGCAGAGTCCAATAAAGATACCTTGTGATGGACCCTGGATGGGACCTATTGAATATTGAATGGCAAACATGAAACCATGTTTGTCTATGATGGTGATAAGTATACTCTGTTACCATATTCATCATCAAGTGAGGTTTACCTTGATCTTATGGATTTTACCCCTCTAACTAATTTTCACCTTTTGTTTGTTTTGCTCTTCCTAGTTAGGTTTTTCTTTTTGTATACTTCTTGTGTACTTAGGGGCGCCTTGTGCTTTTATTGAGATTGGTTTATTACTTATATAAAAAATAAAAAAAAAACTAATTTCCACCTTCATTATGATCACTATGATATCGTCGACGTCTTATTATGTTCAAATAGTCTCCAAGGGTGTTTCCATATGAATCGTATGTTTGAGAGTGGAGGAAAAGTATATGGCTTATTGACTTCATTCCACTGGTCTGGGGTACCATCTCCATGTACCTTTGGTCTGTGGTGTGGGACTGAAGGAAAACTGAGAAGACACCACCTTTTATTTGCTTTGATTACAAACTGTGAGGACGGGTTTGTGCCACAATATAGATTTAAATTTCTAATGAACTTATTGCTGCAGATTGCGAGTGGAAGGCCCAGGCAGGCAACGTCTGTGTAGCTTCATTTGATTGGAGCTGCAGTGGTATTTGCAGGTCTGCTGATAGGATTAAGGAAGTCCATCGGCGCTGCGGGGAAGGTGAAAATGCTTTGTGGAGTGCTTCTTTCAGAGAGGCAGCTTAGAGTTCTTCCAAACTCAGGAGGATGATAAGCTAGAGTAATGATGCAACCATATATTTTTTTTTTCTGTATTTTTGTGAGTATAGAGAATATGTCATTTTACAGGTAGAGAGAGAGAGAGAGAGAGAGAGAG
The DNA here is from genome assembly GCA_900184695.1 of Betula pendula. Taxonomy (NCBI): domain Eukaryota; kingdom Viridiplantae; phylum Streptophyta; class Magnoliopsida; order Fagales; family Betulaceae; genus Betula; species Betula pendula. Next base: position 109,001 of record FXXK01000387.1, read on the forward strand.
AGAGTAGAGGGGCCTTGCTACATGGACATTCTGCATTTTAAGAGAGGAGTTTGACCATGGTAGCAGCCAGAAAAGGAAATGAGAGACAGTCTCCACCCATTCTTTGATGCTTGGAGGGCCAGTTTGTAAGTTCGGTGGCTATCAAGCTCCTAATAAATATACATCTTTGGTGGCTTTTGCTGCCCTTCCTTTAATACAGTCTCTCATTTTCTGTTTTCCAAGTATGAATTTGAAGAAAGTACTCCCTTGATGATGATCTCTTTCCCAACTTCTCTGTCTTGCCACTAAAACTATTTTGTCTCCATATCTTACACCTCCACATGTGCATCATTCTGCCATTTCAATTAATTCGTCACATACAAATTTACTATAAAAAAGCCCTCAGTCTCTTTGTAAACCTGAAAAAGCTGTCTTTTTTGTTCTTTCAAATCAGTCAAGCCTTTAAGTGCATTTGGCACTAAGATTTCGCAAACCAAAAGTGCGATTATAAATCAAATTGTAGAAAATGTAATTTGTAAACCTAGCATGATATTGGTGAAGTTTAATGAGGGCAGGGGAATTGCCAAGCCAAGGAGGTATAAATGGCATTAGGTAAAATTGCTTTCCTTGCAGTTGTTGCAGAAGATTCGTGTAGAACTGAGTGTTGCTTTATGAGGGTACTTATATAATTTTAAGGACTGGTATACTATGCAAAGTACTAGGTTCCAAACAGGATCTTCACTCTCTTCAATAATTTCAACTCAGATTATAACAGGATCCTGTAAGCTTAGTGTGTAGATAAATTGTTCACATTGAGTGGGTAGATTATATTGGTGTTTATAAGTATCAAGTCTCATTGAATAGAAAAAAAAAGAAAAAAGTATTAAGTCTTACACAGATTTGAATTTGTAAGTGATTTTAGAATACTCAAATTGTAACTAGACAAGAAAGAGCATAGATGTACGCTTTCTCTGGCTCGTTATACTTAAACCATCAATTTCTTATACCAAAAAAAAAAAAAAAACCATCAATTTCCAACTCAACTTTTCATAGCTTCAAATCAACTTTCCAGCAACTGCAAAATAAGTGTTAAAATCAACGAAAAGAACACGAGACCCTTCATTTGTTAATGCTTTTTAGATAGTATTTTTTATTTGAAAAAGTGTTTTGATGTGACATAAATATAAAATTACTTTTGAATATTTTGTGTTTTGGTTTGTTTGTTAATGTTTTTTGTTTTGAATAAAGAAAATAAGAGGGAGAAAATGAAAAAGAAAAAAAAATAAAAAAGTTTCAAGAGCCTGAATAGCTCATGCTTTAGCGAGATATGAATGTGGTTGCTTGACGGGTAGCCAAACTTTAGGCCATCCACGAAAACCTTCATCTACAGATAATCTAAAACTATTTTCGAAACTTAATTCATTCTTATGCAAACTGCTTTTTGAGACTAGAAAGGAAGCATACATCCAAATTCTTTTTTGAGCAAATAACACCAAAAAAAAAAAAAAAAAAAAAAAGGCAAAAACACATACAGATGAAAAAAAAAAAAAAAAAAAGAAAATCGAGACTTAAGGGGATTTAAATCACTAATTGGGACACCAACTATAGAGGGAAAGACAAAGTGGGAATGCTTCCGTTGCAACTAGTAAAGTAAAAGCGGCTCAAGGGGATTTAAATCACTAATTGGGACACCAACTATAGAGGGAAAGACAAAGTGGGAATGCTTCCGTTGCAACTAGTAAAGTAAAAGCGGCTCATTTAGCATACGCAGGCCAGTTGGCACTGCAATGAACTTTTCTAAAAGACCAAATTGGATTGAGATTTAAGAATCGACGGGCCTCATATATAAAAAGAGTTTAGTTACCGATCCAGCGAGATCCTTGAATCGAGAAAGACAGATATAACAATAAACTTTTCAAATAAAGGCAAAAAAGCATACATTCAAATTCATTATGGTGTCAAATTTCAGTAAATGTACTTTGAGAGATCCACAAAAATATAAAAACCTGCAGTGGCATGTTCTAACCTTTCTCCCTTTCTCTTAAACACACAAAAAACAAAAAAACAAAAACAATATTAAACGTCTTTTAAACAGTGTGCCATGACCAGCATTCTTCTGTTTCTTCTTCTTGAAAATGATTTTTCTCTAGACAATCTGTAAAAGTAGACTCTTAAAAGGGTAAAAAAAAAAAAAGAAGATCAAAGAAATGAAGCAGGGAACATGACTTAATTACCTTCCATGCCCTGTGGGCAGGCCGAAAAGAAAGAACTTTGAACCCCTTGAGAAAACAGATATGAGGATTTGAGAGCAGTGGAACGTGATATTGGCACGGCTCAATCAAAAAACAGGGCCCGAAACATTTTGAGCACTGGTTTCTTATTGAACCGGACCAATATCCCGTCAAAACCGATCCAATCTCCCATCACCATTTTTGGCACCTTCTGCACATCTGCAATAACATAAAAACATACAGAAAGAACAAAGGGAGTACTGAATCAGTGATCACCCACAAAACGCAAGTGGGTATTCTTCAAATATGAAGAAAAGGTACAAAAAAGAAGAGAAAGAGACTCATGTCTTAAAGAAGGAAGTGCTCAAAAAATGCAGCAAAAATAGAGGGGTGGAGATGGTAGCATTAAAGAAGGTGCATTTAAATTTCCAACCACCCAACAACAAAGGAAGTTGGAATATTAATTTAACAAGGTACAAGAATCGTGAAAAAGGTCACGGGAACAAATCTGGTGCTTTTAATGTAGCATTTATGGATGATGGAGTAGAAGGGAAGAGGGATGTTGGTTTTGTTCAATCAGCATTTATGTGTCAACGGCAACAACAGAGAAACCTTTGCTTTTTTTTTGTTGCTTTTCTGTACTCAACCTCCCATTAGCCACTTCGTAGGTTCAGTGCTTGCAATCTCTTTTGCAACTAATGCATATCTATATCTATATATTTATATATTTAGGTTTCTTGTGTTTTTGTCTGCCTCCAATTGATTTGGGAAGTGCTATATATGCTGAAGATGTGAATATTTTCATATGGATAAAATTTTTTTCTTTAATTTAGTCTATTAAACTGTGTCTTTTTTGTGGGGGCTAATTGTTATCCTTTGGATTATTCATGCTCTTTTACGTGATGTAGGGAGATGCACCTTATCACTTTCTTTTTCCTACTATTTCAAAACAGTAACCCTATTATGGTTGTCTTCTTCCCATCAAAGTATAAAGAGATCTTGAAAGAACCCGTCCCCATTCACATGGACAACAAATAGAAGTTGATTATGCTGAAATCTGTGCGCCCAACTCCAAGTCAAAATGAACTTGAAATCATTGAAACGAATGGCTTGGAGGCCTGTAAGGGTGGGCCGACGGAAGATATCTTTGATGCTTAAGTCATTTAAAAGCTTGTAAAAGTCATCCTCTCTCTCACTAGAGTTTTTGAAAGAAATGAATAGTGAAATGACTTGACAAGAGTACTGTTGCTAGGGATATTTCATTTTTTTAATATAAATCTTTTCTAAATTTACTCGACCGTTCACATGTCACATTCTGCATTAACTGTTAAAATACGGACCGCCATGTAGCACCCATTTCAATAAAATGTGATTGCCATGTAAATTTGTAAGATGATTATGATAGAAGTTGTAAGATTTCAAACATTTTTCTTTGAGGCAATAAAAGGAAAGTAATTCAACCTTGGTCAAGTATATTATAAGTTTCATGGTTGATGCTGGTCTTGCAAAGCAATAAAAAAAAAAAAATGAATTTATTCTTTAACAGACTTTGGTCACAATCTTTAGAAATTAAATAACACATAAACGTTAAGGACCATCAAGATTTTTTTTGTACTTGTTAAGAATGAAACAAAGAGTCTGAGCACTAATTTTTTTTTTTTTTTTTGTAAGTGAGCACTAAATTTTTTAGATATGCTAGTACTAGTTTCAAATTCCTGTTTAATCTTTTTTTTTTTGGGTATTTTATTGAGTTCATATATATAAGATTTTACTCTTAACTATTTTGTAAAATATTTATCCATGAAACTAAAACCGTTTATATTCTAAATATTATTTTAATATTTAAAAGTATAGTGCAATTTAAAATATGAATTGGCCAATGGAGGATCCCAAAAATTGAACTGATAGGGTGGAATTAATTATAATACAAATACGTAACGTGAGAATGTATGTCGTAAGATGACGTCGTAAGCCCGTCATTTGTTCGAGTAAGTATTCGAATAGTCCGAAACATGTGGGGAGCTCACCTACCTTCTCGCATTAGCTATCTCAGCACCCACAATTCAAACGCATAGAGGAAAGGAAAGGACTGGCCGAAAGATTGATGCAAATGAGTTGGCTTTGTCAAGGGCAGCATTTGAAACATCACCTAAATTCAATGTTGGCCGTCACATTCTTGAGTGTCATTTGGGCAAAAAAAATCATGGTTCAATCACCTTAATGACGGGCACCTAATATGCAAAGGGGATCCGTGAGAACAAGGTTAATTCTTTTGTTTTCTGGCCTAAATATAAATATATTAACAAACAATTAAAACGCAAAATATATATAAAAATTGTTTTCACCATTGTCACATCGGACTATATTTTTAAACAAAAAATACTTATCAAAACACATTAACAAATATATTCAAATTTTTTTTTTCGTATGTACTTTTCACAAACTAAAAAATTATGTAACAAATTTATAGACTGAATTAAAAGAAATTGATTCTGCGGTTTTAAGGTACTGTAGGGTCTACCTCTTTTGATGCTAGATATATGTGTCTGAACCTGAAGAAGCCCACCACCTGGACTCAAAGGTTGAGGCCTAATGAACTGGACCCATGGGCCAACTGATCGGTCGCAGTTAGATATGTGACTGAACCTAAAGAAACCCACCACCTGGACTCAAAGGTTGCTTTCCCATTTTTGGCTTTGGGTCACCCAGGGGACAGCTGTGTCGCACAAGGTGCAGAAATAGCGGTGCCCCGGTGGGTATCCACTTGAGGCCCTCCAAGTAAAATGTTGGTGGACGAACCTATGAGTTCCATTAGAGACAATATCATTGTTGGGTGTTGTTCGGTGGTTTGGCCATTTTTTCAATTAATTGTGGACCATGGTTGAACCACTTTATTGGTTCAAAGGGGTGGTTCGGCCTCCCTTAAAGTTTTGTTATTTTGCGTGACAAGTTTTAAAAAGTAGAAGAGCTTGGAATAGGAGTTCGAAACTGGTGGAGAGGTAACTAAGGAGTTGTGAGAAAAGCGGCAGTGGGCGGAAAAGTGGCTGAAAATGAGATGCACATTTTTTTTAACCTAATATAGGATGTGGGTAGAATTTGAGTCTGATTAAGGTATTGCAGGAGATCAATTCGTATAATCTTATCCCAGCCCAAAGTTACGTAGACCTAACCAACTTCATGCTATTTTGGACCAAAAAATAGGTTGGAAGAATTGGTATGTGATAAAGTTCTATCATATGGTGAGATGCATTCGAACGTGGGATCATAAGGCCATTGCGTCTTTGTAAAGTAGAGGATTTTTTATTTGTTATAAAATGTTTGAAATAGTGATAAAGGGATAATTTGAACTTCAAAACTAGATTGAATTTTAGAAATAATATCTCACTAACCTAATCAAATCTTAAACATTCTATCACACAAATTAAATTTCTTCTAATCTTTTTCTAAAGGGGAAGAATGTACTGCTTGTCTCATGACCTTTATGGTCGAAAATGAGTAGATCGGCATAAGGGACTATATCTCATGGTAGGAAAAATAAAGTTGGTGAGAATTTGAACTACTCATGTCTTTGATCTTGTCTGCTCAGAGCGATGTGCTATGTTTATCCGAGCTTTATACTCTTGATGTACGAGTTTTATATTATTGATTTGTTATCATTGAAATATGAAAGGTTCCTGTTAAAAAAAAATTAAATTAAATCTCTTCAAAGTTAAAATAGAAAAAAAAAATGCATATATTATGATTCTTTTTTATTTTTTATTTAAAATGCATATACTATGATTCCTTGCGTCTTAGCTTATGATTAGGGGTGTTCGTCGGTTAAGTCGGTGTCGAAAATAGTATTTTTGCCTTTCGCCAAATCACAGTCGGAAATTGTACCGACTTTACCGCATGTGGACTTGTTTCGCCTATCGACATTACCGACAACTTTTGTCGGTAATGACGATCGGAAATGTCGGTTAAATTGGGTCAAGTTTTTGGTTCGGCTGGGGTGGCCCATGCACTTTTTGGGCCAATTTTTAGGTTATGGCCTTGCAGCCTATTCGTTTTTTGGGTCGAAAAATAGAGTTTCTAATATGGCCATTTTCAAAAATTATGAATATTTTTAAAATATAATATGACCCAATAATATAAAAACTTGTTTCAAATTTACATTCTCATAATCAACATTCACAAACCTATTAAGTCAGTCATTTACATTTTCATAGTGACATCATAAAATACTTTAAAAATTTTTTATAAAAAAACTCTTACAAAGTGATGTGGCACAATATAATTAGATTTATCAAAATGTGAATTTTTCTCATTTCTAATTATATTGATTATGAGAATGTGAATGTCGGTTAAAGTCGGTTAAAATCGGTAGGCGGTCGGTACAAAATCATTTTCGCCTACCGACCGACAATTGTCGGAAGAAATTTTTTTCTTTCCGCCTACCGACCGCCAGTAGGCGATAGGCGGTCGAAACTCGGTCGGTACACGGTCGATACGCGGTACGCGGTGAACTTGCACACCCCTACTTATGATACATGTTATGCGGTATCCTTTAGATCTTAAGAAGTACTTCTTATGGTTGGGCTTGTAATATTTTTAGCATTGTTTTTAATTAAATAGTTCATTTTTTTTTTNACCGACCGCCAGTAGGCGATAGGCGGTCGAAACTCGGTCGGTACACGGTCGATACGCGGTACGCGGTGAACTTGCACACCCCTACTTATGATACATGTTATGCGGTATCCTTTAGATCTTAAGAAGTACTTCTTATGGTTGGGCTTGTAATATTTTTAGCATTGTTTTTAATTAAATAGTTCATTTTTTTTTTCCATCTTAGCATTCACCATCTATAGAGGATCCTTAATTATTATTTTTTATTTATTTATCTCACTAATTTATATGTTGAGTTGAAAAAAAATTAAGGTTATGTTTGGTACACGAAATGGCTATTCCAAGAAATAGCCTTTATTAAGAATAAAAAAATTAGAATGAATTAGTCTTAGAATAGCCATTCTGATAGCTATGAGGGAATGACTATTCCTTAAATTGAGAGAATAGTCATTCCTCTTAAAATTAGAAGGAATGACTATTCTTTCAATTGAAGGAATAATCATTCCTTTATGGCTATCGAAATGGCTACTACAAGGCTAATCTATTTCAATACTTTCATTCTTAATAGAGACTATTCCTTGGAATAACCATTCCGTGTACCAAACATGTCCTAAGTCATTTAATTAAAAATGATGACTAAAAATTTTAGAACTCCACCGTAGAATTCTCGTAAAAAATTTATACAATCTTAACCCAAATCGGACGGTGGCCCTTCATTACAAAAAAGTTACTCACCATTGGTTTTCATAAAGTTCACATCTTGAGTTTTACAAATTAGATTAAATTTAAAGATATAATAATTAAAATTTATTTTAAATGATGTAACAACATATATATCATACAAATATATTATAAATATTTTATAAACTTGAGGTGACAAGGTCTAATAATTAATGGATACTTTTTTTTTTTTTTTAAAAAAAAACAATGACTTATGAGATATTTGTAAAATGCTTGTTTGATATGTAGTATTAGTCCCGGTAAAAGTGATTAAAAAAAAAAAATTACATTTTACTCCTATAATATTTGAGAGGATTTTCAATTTAGCTTCCAATATTACAAAATTCATTATGCAACTCCTCAATGTTTACAAAAAAAATCAGTTCGAACCTTTTGTTACTTAAAGCCGTATAAATTGACGGATTTACTGTTCTTTTTATTTTATTTATTTATTTTTAAAAAAAAGAGTGAATAGTAAAAATCAAGTGACCCATGAACAGTAAAAAATAATAATAAAAAAATCGAGTGAACAGTAAATTCATCAATTTAGATGACTTTAGGTAACGGAAGGGCTGAATTAAATTTTTTAACAAACATTGAGGGGTACATTATAAATTTTTAAACATTGAGAGTTAAATTGAAAATTCGCTCAAACATTGAGGAGTAAAATGTAATTTTTTTATAAAAAAGTAAAAACTAATGAACGACGTAGTTTTAAGCTCAAAGCTTCGAATGGAAGATCGTTATCAAAACGACTTCATCTTGGCTTGGAACTTCCTATAAAAAAAGGGTCTTCCTTTGCTTGCAGTGCAATTTGTCCCTTTCGCTCTTTTCTCGATCCTGTTTTGGGGATCTCAATTCTCAACCAAAACCTCTCTCTCATTCTCTCTCCAATTTGGTAAGATTTTTTTAAAATATTTGATTTGATCGAGTGCTCTCCAAATGGCAAACCCCTGATCTGTTTTTTTATATATATGTTGTTGCTTTTTTTTTTTGCAGATTTTGTCGCCATGGCCAAGAGTTCCTTTAAGATGGAACACCCTCTTGGTAATTCGTTTTTATTTTGTTTTATTGTTACAAATTTATTTATTATTAGCAAATTCCAATAAGCAAATTTCAAGTTTTTATGTCTTCTGGTCTAGTTTATTGATAGGCTTATTTCTGATATTTATGAACTTGTTTCCTCCAAATTCTGGATTATTATTATTTTTTTTTATTTTTGCTATCTGGGCTTTTCTGCAACTCGTTCAAACTTTTGTAAAATTCAACGAACATGTTTTGTTTGTTTCTTTGGACACACGAGTTTTTGGAAACTTTTGCAAAATTTTAGCATTTTCAACCTGTATACTGTGTTTGGGTATGAATAAGAATTGTGAGTTCTTTTGTTTTTGTGCTTAAATTATGTCGTGTAATGCTTGTTTTGCAATTGGACAACCATTGGGGGAGGTGTTCTAGAATATTATGCTTATACGTAGACAAGAAGAGATTCTCCTTTGATATATGTTAATGTTTGTGTTCTTCTATATGCCCAGAAAGGAGGCAGGCAGAAGCTGCTCGCATCAGAGAGAAGTACCCCGATAGAATACCAGTAAGATTGTTCTTTGTGTGTGTGTGTGTGTGTGTTTGTGAGTTTTAGTTTTAGTTTTAATTTCTAATATGGGGTAAATGATTGTGTGGTGTAGGTGATTGTAGAAAGAGCTGAAAAGAGTGATGTGCCTGACATCGATAAGAAAAAGTCAGTTGTTCTTAGCTATTGTTTTACAACTTTGCAATATGTATGATATCTTGATATGTTGTAGAATCAGAAAACGCTTTTGTCTAGAATGATTGTGCGGTTCTTTATTGCTATTTTTACTTTGTGATTCAACTGCTTCTTGGACTATGAGTTATACTAGTGAATCACTTGCCATGTGCTGTTTCTGGATTCTAGAGAACATTAAGTAACGTTTGATGGAACATGTTGATGAATCATTTTATCAACAACGTTAAGAACTTTTGAATTAATTGTAACAGCTACTAGGTTTCTGAAAACCAAGTCCTATATCCTTTTTGCTGATGCTGTTATCTGCTTTGCTTCTTTAAGTTACATTAGTGATTGGTTGTGTATTTATTCTCTATTTATATTGTGTACTCAGTTCTATATTTCTCAGCATTAATCCTTTTAAGATAGTTTGTCAATGATGCATTCTCAAGAATTATGGACATTTTTAATGTGTTTTTAGCGTTTCCTAGTGGGGACACAAGTAACAATTGCATAAATTGATTCTAGTTTTTGTTTAGATCTTGAGTGGATTTAGAACATTGTGTCCATCTATTGTTTGTTTACTTTCCATACATTTCCATTCTTTTTCGTTTATCTAAAATCTGAATCCCCCTTTTTTATGAATCTAGATATCTCGTTCCTGCTGATTTGACTGTTGGCCAGTTTGTGTATGTGGTCCGGAAGAGGATCAAGTTAAGTCCTGAGAAGGCTATATTCATCTTCGTCAAGAGCATTCTACCACCGACCGGTAACATAAAAGTCACTATTTTTTGTTATCAATTTATTGCACACTCATATTATTGATTTTATGATTTCCACCATGGTCTGTTATTGCAGCGGCTATGATGTCTGCAATTTATGAGGAAAATAAGGACGAAGATGGTTTCCTTTATATGACCTACAGTGGGGAGAACACCTTTGGGATGTGCTGAAACGTGTTTTACCTACAGGCTACATCAATGTGAATAGAACTTGCAAAAGAATAAGAAAAAGGATGGAATTTTTAGATTAGATGTAAATTCTCTACAGTTCATTAGCTCAATGTTCTTGGATCAATGACTCCCACTCGTTTATGTTAGTTTTACAACTGTTGAATGTGATGTTCGCTTTTAAGTTCACCATGGTTTGTATCAATTGACTACTTATGTTTGGGATGAATGACTGACTATTTTAAGCAAATGAAATGTTTGTACAACTTTATGGATATGTCTTTCTGTATTTCCTGGAAATTCTAATGTGTCTCCCTTTTTAACATAGTTACAGAGTGTTCCAATCATTTGATAGAAGAGTAATGCTAAAAATACTACAACCCCATCTCATTGGACTAATGTGTTGGTGGCTATCAGCCTAAGAGCTGATTCAAGTATTACTGTTGATATAAATGGCTGTTATGCAGACTGCTTTCTGGGAAAAAGAACAGTCATCTGCCATCTCTGGGCAATGCCATAACCCTGTAGGAGCTCGATAGCAGTGCCATGGCCCAAGCCCATGGTATTATCTCAATGAACGGAAGTTGCACAATATTCATAATGTACATCGATAAAGCATGATAATAATGCAGAGGAAGGAAAACAACTAATCAAATTATAAAGTCTTGGCCCCAAGTCTTCATTCATCCAAAGAGGAATCTTTGTTCATTTAGGGGAGGAGGCCTTTTTCTGGCACTGATTCTTGATCCATTTGATTCCCGCCGAGGTTCCGCTCTTCACCTTTTGGGCGCTCACTGCTGCAGCTGCCTTGGCCTTGACAAGTCCGGCTGAAGCGGCGGCCTTTGCCTCCACCATCTTGCTGCTGCTGCCGTTCCCTACCTTGGTCATGAGCTTGTCATCATGATCTTTGTCACCAGAACCATCTGTGCCCCATTGATCAGCCCAGCTTTGTGCCTTGCTTCCCATGGTATGAGTTTTGTTCAACTAATGGAAACCCATTCAGATTTATGAAAATCATTAATCAGCATCAGCCAGTAAAGTATCAACTCGAATGATGTTGCTTCTTTACGTCAAAAAAAGAAAAAGAAAAAAACAGAGTGGAGGATAAAGTCATGAGTTTAAATAATAAGATCATGTGCAAGACGGTGGGAGGATAAAGTCATGCTTTAAGATCAAGTATATACCTAACTCATTAATTATTTTCTATCTTAGCACATGCGTAAGCAGCGTAACTTATTAATAAAAAAAAGAAAAAAAATCATAAACAGTTAAACATATATTGGTTGCATGCTCAATCAGAATTTTTTACAATTCGCAGCTTGAATTAAATATTAGTGCATACTCAATCAGAATTTCAAAAAAGTCGAACAGTCTAATAGAGATGACGTTCTCCTGTAACCCCATCTATAAAGTAGGTAACAAGATAATTTAGGATAGGTTCTTAAAAGGAACCTGAACCTTTTTCGAACCAAAGGTTCGAAAATAAACTTCTCTTATATTTTTATTAGCACTACTAACCTCCAACAATAAGACTACTAATATAAGACAACTTACAATAAAAGACTCCTACCTGTAACCAACATCTGAGAAGATGACTTTTTCTTTGATTACTAACTCTTATTAAACTAAAATATTTGAGATCACTAAACCACTGCTGAACAAAACTCTAGAAACATAATCTTTAATGACTTCTAATCTTAAGAGGATTGTAACACAATTGCATGGCATTCTTATCTTATTAAACATTTTCTTAGTGCGTACCCTGGGAATGGCCTAACCTATGGGTCAGATTCTGACACAAAAAGGGTGAAAAAAGAAAGAAAGGAGCCCCTGAGATTAAAAGCATCTACAGATGGGGGGAGGGATAATCGAAAGAAGATCACATCTGTAGTCATATTAAACCAAAATGATATGATGTTATAGCAATCCATGTGAGGTTTGAGTGTCAAATTCATGAAAGCAATATGCCTGCTTCCTGGTAAGATTGTGGGAATCAATGTGAGAAACAAAAAGGTGGTGATTCATAGATGATAGATATCACATGCAAGGGATTCATTAGGCCTGCACTAATCAATCTCAACAATCATACACCACCCACAAACACACAAACGGTGAGAAAACAAGTGCCTTGATGTGAAGATTGGTGAGTAGTCGGTAGAGATTCGGATCTTCGGCAATTTGTTGTTCATATTCACAAACCATCCATGTACACGCAAAAAGAGAGAAAACGAGTGCTTCGATGTGAAGACTTAGGATTCGGATTTTCAGCAATTTACTGTCTATATTACTAGCAATCCGGACAGCGTAAAACAATTTCACAAAAGATAGACAGACGAGTGCCCCACATAGGGGGAGAGAAGAGATGAATACCTTGATGTGAAGGCTCAGAGGATTGTGAGCTTGCGAGCAGCAGTGGGAGCCTGGGGTTGAACTTTGGAAAAGTAATGAGAAGAATGCCGCTTTGGGGGACTTGGTGGGGTTTAAGTGGAAGGATGTTGCTCACTTTTCACTGCCTTCCAAGCTGTATTGCCTTTTATTCCTGTAAGCTGACGAATATCTGTGGTGTTTTCATACCATCTTGCGCACCAATTTCTCCCACTTTCCACCTTGTAAGGTAGCCATTTATGGTACTATTTTTTTTTATTATTATTTTTCAAATTTTATTTTGTTGTATTTAAGAGCTTTCACATTTTTCTTCATTTTTCATACCATCTTGGCATCAATTTCTCCCACTTTCCACCTTAATTGTAAGCTAGCCATTTATGGTACTTTTTTTCTTTCTTTTATTATTATTATTTTTTTAAAAAATTGTTGTATTTAAGAGCATTTACATCCGAGTCCGGTCAATAAATTTTCTCATCATTTGAGCTTTTAAAAAAAAAAAACATCATTTTCCCCTTATTTTAGCTTCCTATTTTTACAAAGTACTTATATCTTACTCTATATTTTAGTTATTAATTTATACTATTCCATTTAAATATTATTTTCTTAAATATTTATTTATTTTTTGTAAGAAAAAAAAATGAGAGAAGAGAGAATTAGATAATACTTGGCTAAAATGAGTAAAGTAATGCTAGAAATCACATTCTTATCTCAAAATATTAACGTGACAATTCAACTAATCTTAAATTAATATTTTTTTTTAAAAAAAACTCAAGAGTTGGTTGGGATTGCAATGTCAACATTGTAGAATAAGATGTCGTAAATTCTTTGTAATAATAATTAAAAAAAAAATAGAGAGAGGAGAAAGATTAGATAATATTTGGCTAATAGAATGTAAATGCTCTAATTGTGTATATGGTGCAATTTATTTAAAATTTTAAATTAAATGACAAAAAATACACTATTATACGTGTAAATTTAATTTGAGCCATAAAATTGATCTAGCACGTATTGAGTAAAGTTGCCCTTGAGGAGATCTCCACGTATTCCATAAACGCCAAAATCTCTGCCAAACAATACGTGTAATGGAAGGTTGCTTTTCTTTGATATAACTAATGTCTTTTCTCTAATATAGCGTGTAAGCTGGAATAGCTCAGTTGGCTAGAGCGTGTGGCTGTTAACCACAAGGTCGGAGGTTCAAGCCCTCCTTCTAGCGTAACTCTTTTCTAATTTTCTGCCACCTCTCTTCTAAAATTTTGTTCAAAAATGTATTCACGTGTTGTTGCAATATTCTTTCTTTCTTCTATTTTTTTTTACAATAAATTTAATGTATAATTATGGTTTCTAGAAAAGTAAATCATTTTATAAAATATGATTTCCTTTTATAAAATATGTTGACCACATAAATGTTTACCATAACATATGCATATATGGGAATAAAATCTCAGAGCTACGAGTCATATTAAAGTGAAATAATATATTGCTGGTCAACGTTAGCTCGATATATTTTGAGGCTTAAAGCGATAAATTTAAGTGAGACATTTTTCTTCTATTAAATATTAATGAAATGATATTTATTTTATATATTAATATTATATTGTTATTTTAAAATTATTCTTCTTGCTTTTTTGGATGTAAAATTACTAATTAAGTTTTTATATTCAAAACCTTTCATATTTTTCTTAGCATTCAATTTGGATTAGTGTTGGAGCACATTGGAGATAAAAGACTTTTAATGTTTTATTGACGATTTAATTGAAATTGACATTGCCTCTTTGCATAAAGTTATGCACGTTGGACTTTCATAAATTAGAAAATGAAAAAGTAAATAACTAGACATTCCAAGAATTTATATACTAAACAAATTATGACGTTGGGGGCTTGATTATTAACTTTCATGGAAAGTCAATTATTTATAAACATGAATTATACACATCATAAGAAATAGAATGACTACATGTCTAGAGTCAATAAATTCTCATTTTCATGTTTGAGATTTTTTAAGGCCCTAATATTGTAATTTTTTTTTTTTTTTAACCATAAAGGGTTGAGTACTATTGCGGCGTTGCTAGTATAATCATTTGTACTATACAATATGATATCAAGTGAAATAGATGGAGAAAATCAATTTTACAATTAAGATTTTGTTTTGTTTCATCTAACGATATATATAGTGCTACATCGTTTAACAAATTCTGATTATTCTCCCGTGGTCTAAAATAAAAATTTTGGATCTTGACAGTAATATGTTGTAAGGATCACTCCCGATTCCACAACCATCTATCAAAATTTATCAAGTCGATCTAATGAAACTCGACAAGAGAAATGTCGCTGTTGATTTGCAATATGAGTTCACTCCATCTGCTTGATTTGTCCTATAGCAACTTAATTGAGTGGCATGCTTCATCCATATTTAGGAAACTTCAGTTCTCCTTTGTCAGCACTTCAACCACGAAGCAACAACTTTCATGGGATGAGGGAAGCAACTTTAGGATGATTGCCTTTTCCTTTTGGTTGGGAACTCAAATTTAGGCCAATAAATTTGAATGGAACAAGTAATTTCATAATTTGGCATAAACAAGAGTGTCCCTCTTGTTCCCTAATTTGGTTATGGTAGTCAAATATCTCAGAATAATAACTTGAATAAGTACTGTGTGATATAAAAAGTTCGTGTATTTGCTTTCAACCGAAGTGGTTGCTATGGGTGGTATTAAAACACCATGTCTATTATGGAATAGGATTCTCTCTATTTTATTTAAAATGGAAAGTATCTAGTTAGTGTTAAAAGAGGGCAAAATTGTTCCAAAATAATTTTGAGACAATTTTGCCCCTTATATTTCAACTACCTGGACCCTCTCCGTTTCGATCTTTCTCCATTTATTATGGCCTCTAACCTTCTTATTAGACAATCTTAAAACCTAATTAACTAGGTGCTGCAGCAATACCCTTTCAAACTAGAAAGAAAGCTAGATATTGATGTTTATTATTTATATAACTTGAGCTCAATGATAGAAAGCCAAATTTGACAAATTCTTGAGAAGAAATTTACCTTGGCATGTAGGATTTCAGGGTTATTTTCTTCGGCTCAAACCCTGATATGATGCCAAATTGTATTTAAGCCCATGGAGAGGACATAGATGCATAGGCCCACATAATGGAAATTAAATTCTGGGGGAGGTAGGTTTTGCAGATAATAGTTTTCAAAAGTCTCTTTCATGAGGTCTACAGATAGTCTCATTGCTAAATGAATTTTAGCCTGACCAAGAAAAAGGAAGATTTTTTTGCAGAATGGGTCCCCAGTTTTGAGTTCTGAGATGCTGTGGTTCCCAGCAGACCCACCATGCGCATATAATAATTGAGTTCTGAGCTTTTAATCGACTTGCAAATGGGGCCGAAGGTAGATCCATAACGATTTTGTTGTTCAAATGTCCTTCTCTTGATCGTTTGGTTGGCAAAAAGGTTGCAAAGTTTCCTAGTTTTCACGATAAGGGAGAGAGAAAATCTCAAAACCCCACCTAAAATTTGTTGGAAAAAGTTTTCCGACAATTTGGGAGATTCTTTTTTTTATTTTTTATTTTTTAAAAGAGAAAATATACTTTACCTCCAAAAGTATCTACCTATTTACATTTTGGTATATATATTCAAAAAGTGACAATCGACTTGTTCAACATATCTTATTGTGACAAAAAATACCTTCAGTCTATTTTTTGTCTTTTTGGATGGAAACCAAGTTACATTTGTTGTACATGACTTTTTTCACCAAAACTTTCAAAAAATGCTCTCGGGATAAGTGTAAAAAAAAAATAAAAGTAAAGAAAACTTCAAAAAATAAAAGTTCTAAAAAAAAAAGAAAAAAAAAGAGGTGGGTAGTAATGGAGCCACCCCATTTGGACACATGAAAGTGGTCGAACTACCCCATGAGCCATATGATAGTTCGTCATCCCTAATTTGGCCAAATACGAGTGGCTTAGCCACCCCTTGGTCAAATGGAGGTGGCTCAAACCCAATTGGTTACACAGGATAGTTTGGTCACCTCCTCTGACCCAATGGGTGTGGTCGGATACTCCATTGGCCAACACCCCTACTTTTTGTTTTGTTTCTTCTTTTTTGGCTTTTTTTGTTTTGTTTTTTTGTTTTGTATTTAAGTTTTTTTTTTTTACACTTAACTTGCTGGGTATTTTTGAAATTAAGATACATTGAGGTGTCGATCATCACTTTTTAAACGTTGGACACTAAAACGCAAATATATAGATACTTCATGGAAAGGGTAAAGTGTATTTTCTCCTAAAAAAATTATTTTATTTATTTAATATTTATTTTTAGAATATGTAATTATCATATACCTTTTTTAAAAAGGTGTAACTAAAATTTTAAGTGGAGAGGGTAAAACTAAAAAAAACAAAAAGACTTTTGAGTGGTAAAAAATTAAAGGAAACATGTATGCTAAATCCCCGAGTCAACGCAGCATTCTAAATAATACCTCAGTTGTTTTTTTGTTTTTTGTTTTTATTTTTTCAGTTTTAATTGTGTAAGTCCTTTGCAAATTTCAACAGGAAAAATGCTATAGCATCTATCTGTATTCTTTTTTCATCTTTTTATTTTTTAAAATTACCATTGGATCTATGATTCCCATGTGTGAATATACATGGAAACCACAGATGCAATAGTAATTTTAAAAAATAGAAGGATGAAGAAAGATAGCATTTCCCTTTGAACAGGGTCATTTCATTACTTTTCTGGCGAAAATTGTGCAGTCCATTAATTCCACGTCAACATGTGTTTTTCACGTCTTTTTTAGTTAACTTAACAAACATTCACCATCAATCTAACGCTAATCTCTCCTTCTAACCCAATCTCACATGCATGATTTCTCTCTCTCAATCAGGTAATGGCCCTAATGGGAGTCCGACAATCTCCAATTCATTTATTCAAAGATGTATGATCGATTGACATATGTGAGACTGTTGGATTTTTTCAATATATTCAAAATAACGGATGAGTAATGTTTATACATCTACTCTATGTCTTTTTAAAGTTTTTCTTGTGTACATAAATTTGACTAACTTTTT
>FXXK01000387.1:126699-203654 GCA_900184695.1 Betula pendula
GTTCATGAGCCCCGTGAACAGTGTATTTTTTATTTTATTTTTTTTTTCTCTCCTCTAATTTAGCCCAGGCTGATGCACTGTAGCATCAGCCTGGACTGATGCCAATCACGACTCAAAAATAAAAATTAAGCTTAAATTATTTTTTTGTTTGTTGGGAGGGGACCAAACCCCTACCGGTCCCCCCTCTCTCTGTCACTCATCACAAAGACTTTAATAATAACATAGAATAAATACATAAACATTACTTATAATCGATACTCTCGCTCAAACACACATGTTCGTGTTTGTTTGGTTCTTCTCTTCTTTCCTTGTTTTTCTTTACTTTCGACTATAGCACTGTTGGGTTTTCTTCGCACTTTGTCCTCTTTGTTTGTCTCTTTTTGGTTTGTAGGAAAAAGTTAAGAAAAGAAAATAAAAAATCCAATAAAAAGATAGATGCCCATGCGAGTGGGTCCATAGGCCTATGTTAAATATGTTTAGAGTACATATGTTTATGTTTTATGGAATAATAAAAAAATAAGTACATATGTTTATGTTTTAAAAATTGGATTTTTTTTTTTTTAAAAAAAAAAAAATTGTAATCACTTTTTTGGTTTTTCATATCTTTTTTGTGTCCCTCCAAAAATAAAATAATTATTGAATTAAAATAAAGTAATAATCAATCACATTCACAATAATAATTTTAAATATCACATTATTTGTTTAAAAAAAAGGCAAAAGTGGATACAATAATTTGTTCTGGTTACCTTAAAGTAGTGTTCTACATAACCTTTGATTGGACGTATATTGGCGGCACATGTTGGGAAAATTTACAATGGACGGAATCCAAATATGTGACATTTTGGTCTTTGATGATGATGCCAACGGACACTTGTTCAATGACCATCTACCAAATTCACCTACCAATTAAGATTTCTTATGATCTGGTGTTGTTATTATTATTATTATTTAATTTTTTTTTTTTAGCAAACTTAAATTTTTAGTAATTTGCTAACAAGTAAGCGGGCTTTTCGAGGTTTATTGAGACAAATAAAATTTATAAAAACTCTTTTATATTTATTGTTCATATAATTAACACTTTAAACAACAAAATTGTTAGAGTAAGGAGAGAACTCTCTTACCAGAGTAGGAGGAACCTCTCACAATTCTTTAACAAGTTTCTTTTTTAATAGGAAATTGTAGGGGATTGTATCCCAAATTCACATGCCAAACAATTATAAGCAATTGTCCTTTCAACAAAAAGTTTGTTGGTATCTAGGACAACTTCAGTTTAGTTTTTTCTTTTTTTTTTCAAACTTTACAAAGACTTTTCAAATTTTGTCCAACAAAATTTAAGTGGGATTTTCCTCGTAATTTAGGGGGGAATTTTCTCTCCCTTTTTATGAAAACTAGGAAACTTTGCAACCTTTTTGCCAACTAGAGGCCATAATAAACATGTGTTTTAGTACCATCCATAGCAACCAGAACCACTTCAGTTGAAAGCAAGTACTTGGACTTCTTATATCAAACAGTACTTATTCAAGTTATTATTCTGAGATATGTGACTACCATAACCAAATTAGGGAACAAGAGGGACACTCTTGTTTATGCCAGATTATGAAATTACTTGTTCCATTCAAGCACTTCATTAGTTTACATTAGTATAATTAGGTTCTGTGTCCAAGTAGCCACATTTCAGTGGAGCTTAGAAACACTACTTTGATCTGCATATATGTGGAAGGAAGTTTGCTAAAACCATAGAATATAAACAAGGCCGACATACAATTTGGAAACTAGTGGTGATCGAATGCCATGTGGTTTAGAGGTTGGAACTGGCGGCATGTTCAAATTCCAGATTGATGAAATTCTAGTAGTATTAAACATCAAGGGGTAAATCATACTGCATATATCATAGCTTTACTTTTTCTTTTAATTAATTTATGCATTAGATGTTCTTATCAATTTCTTATGTTGACTTCATGTTCTTTGTGATTCTTAGGTAAAGCTCATAAAGGAGGAATTTGGTTATGATGATGCATTCAACTACAACAAAGAAACGGATTTAGATGCTGCTTTAAGCAAGTAATTACTATTTCAGATTTTCTTCCTTATGTAACTGATAATATATAAAGAAGTTGAGAGATGTCTCTTTATGAAGTCTAACTTGAGTTTTAAGATATCTTAATGTTACGGGGTACTTCCCTGATGCATCGATGTTTATTTTGACAATGTTGGTGGCAAGATGCTTGTGGCTGTCCTCAACCATGTTAACATGCATGCACGGATTCCAGTTTGTGGCATGATATCTCAATATAAGAGCATTAACAGCAGTTTCTTTTAAACTTTTTTTTTAATGTAGGGAACAAAATTATTTTTTAGTTCGCTATTTAAATGTACTCCACAACAACTTTCCTTCATCTTTCTTTATATGAATTAAATACTATTTAAATTAAATGCTAGAAGAAAGAGAGAGGAAAGAGAAATTATTTAAATATTGTTTTAAACAAATGGTAGAGAAGAGAGAGAGGAGAGAAAGTTTTTATATTAAAATAATGCTAAGGGAACCATTTTTTGTTTTTTGTTGTTTTCTAGATGAAGGGAACCAAAAGTGGTTCTCTTGGTATTTCTATAGTTTAGGGAACATTTAGAGAAGCTGCTGTAGGGGTTTTTTTGTGTTTTTTTAACAGTTTTTCTTACACTAGGGAAGAGAATGGGGTTTAAGAGAAGCTGCTGCTAATGCTCTAAGAAAGTGAATCATATTGCTACAACACCATTGATGTCATCATATTCCTTTAAATGTTCATATATACACCCACGTACTTGCATCGTTTAGTACTGAAATGGCCATGTATATTAAAGTTGCCCACATGTTTGTTTGATGCAGATCTGGACAGAGAGAGAAGGGGTAAGAAATCTTCTGAATATAGTAGGTAAGAAGGTAAGGATGGAAGGGTTTTTGGTTGGCTCATATTTGGATCGTTTCGGGGATTTTACAAAGGAAATGCAAAGCCACATAAAAGAAGGCAAGATTAGTTCCAAGCTCAAAATCTACCATGGAATCGAGAGCTACTTGGAGAGCTTAGGCTCTCTCTTCACAAGCTCCAATGCTGGAAAAGTTATAATTGAAGTTAATCCGTAGTTTGAAAATACAAACTCCGTGCCCTACTGGTTTGAAGAGCCAAATGCTATGATTGCAATAATAGTTGTTGCATTTCTAATCCATGTTAAATGGTTTATAAATGTAAACGCTATATATTCTTATTGGAATGATGCAGCCCTTTTTTATGCTCTAATTCAGTAAATATGCACTACTTCTATTCGTAGAAACAATTTTAAAGCGACAAAATAGCTTTGCAAAGAAGAAAGTTTAACACATCTTGTTCTGGAATAGATGATTGTTTGGTGTTCTGTTTTAGAACAAAGTTGCTATGCCCGAACCATTGTTCTTATGTATTAATTTGATAACTTTTGTTTCTGAATTTCTAATTGTGGACTGTGACACTATCCATCGATAATCATTTAAGTTAAAGAAAGCAATATCCTTATGTGTGTGTGTTTTAAATTATTAGGTTTAATTGTACTAATTACCTAAGTTCTCTTATAAATAGGAGACATTTTCCATATTAAAATGATGAAAGCAAGGAAGTCTTCACAAACATCAAGAGGGAAAATCATAAATGGCTTTCAACCAAAACCCTATTGGCTCACAATGAAAAAGCAAGAATACCTCTCTAGAGACTCTCAACTCTTAAAAACTTGTTTGAGATTACATTGAAAAATAGAGATTTTGTCTATAAAGCTTTTGTGCCTGAGCTTTTGCCAAAAAGTGCTATTGCTGAAAAGCTTCCTACTGTAACACACAAACTTGCTGCCAGAATAGGGAAAAAAAAAATATAATAATAATAATAATAATAATTAAAACACAACTTGCCGTAAGATTTTGATAGATTTCTTATGAAATGGGGTTGAAATTCAAAAACTAGTTTGTTAAAAAGCACTTTCGCCATTAATTTATATATCTAATTGACGTGTAGTAAACTTACAGAAAGTTGATTGAAAAATTTGACATACATTATGAAATAATTGATGAGGTGAAAGCACTCACTTCTCGAGAAAGAAAGTGAGAAGGGACAAGACAATGGTGACAATGACATGGTCGTACACTACAAAGTACTAATGTCGATGGAGATAACCGATTCTACCAAAATTGCAGTGCGTATAAAAAAAAAAAAGAAGGGTATAGCACATGTATTTTTTATCGATCACTGGTGAGGTGACAACCTAAACAGTACAAGCAAATTGAGAAACCCAAGATATAGAAAAGTGACAGAGACAGAGAATCAGCAAAGAGATGTGGGTCGAGTCACGATTACTGAAATTGCCCCCCAAAACCCTTCATCCAAACTATCACAATTTTTTTTTTTTTCCTTTCGCCAAAATAAGAGGTTCCCTCTCAGTCATGATTTTTTTCATCTAGTCTTTCCATGAACCCTCATCTCTCTCTCACTCTCACTCTATAAACCATTTCTCTTCTCACCGAAGGATGGAACTGCTACGTCATGGAGAAGCGGCTGAGAACCCCAAAAAATATATCTCTTTGTCTCTCTAACCCTCCAAAACTCATTAGTTTTGACTAAAGCTCGTCCATACGTTAATGGCAGTCAAGACCCAAAAAGACCAAGTCGAATGGAGAGAAGAGGAGAGAAATTGAACTTACTGCAATGTCCAGCTCTCAAAAACAGGTGACGGGACTCGCCAACTTTCAAATTTGAGTAGTGTTGGATGTCCGAAAATTCGAATGTCCAACGTCCGAAGATCCTCACAAATGTGAGGATCTTTTGACATTGAAAAAAAAAAAAAATTGTCTAAAGCTCCTCACCACGTCCGAATTTTCGGACATGTAGCACTACTTCTCAAATTCGCAAAAGGGTTTGCAGCTCTCAAATTCATAGAAGAGGGCGTAACGCCGCATAAGGCATGAAAAAAATGCATATATATTAGTATTGTTGTAATTATGTGAAATTGCTTTGAATATTTTTGGCAATGTGTGATTTTCATTTAACCAAAACTGTGGCATACATTTTTTATTTGAAGTGCGTTTTGTCAAAAGCATCAAATTTGAACTTCGGATTGAATGTAGTTTTCAACTTTTGGAGGGGAAAAAGTATTTTGTTAGAAAAAACCCAAATGACACATTTTTTTTCTTTGAAAATGCTTTTTGGATGATAAAAGCACGTTTTAAAATGGTGAAACAAAGAAGTTTTCACAAACATTAAGAGAGGGAAATCATCGATAGCTCTCAACCAAAATGAAGAATCAAGAATACTTCTCTAGAGGCTTTCAACTCTTAATTTCGTGCTTAGGGTTTTATGAGCATCCTATTCTACCTTTTATTTATTTATTTTTTATTCTATTCAATATGGGAAAGGGGAAAGGAAAGAAACAAAGTACAAAGGTGGACAAATGAGCATCCTATTCTACTTAAATAATAGGAAGGGGTTTCTGTCAAAAAAATAAAATAAAAAATAATAGGAAGGGGTAAATCTGAAAATCTTGTCAAAAATGAAACAAATCAGTCAGGTATCTTGGCCATAACTTTTGATCCCGAGCTTTGATCGAGAAAAACTTAGAAACGTGGAAACATTATTCCCAGAGATCTACAATTTTGTATTCCACAAGAATTTTTCAATTCAGACGTTTGTTATGTAAAAATGGCTTGCAAGATTCTGCAGATATTAATGCTCCTCATGACACAAATTCCTCCTGTCATGACGCCCCAAGGTAAAAACTTACTGTCTAGCTGTGTGCAAAGCACGTCATGACACCCTTTGAAAGCCATAAACAGTTTAGGAACATTAGAACCCTGTCAAGACGCCCCCATGATGCCAGAAACTATCTAGGGATGTTAGAACCCCGTTATGATGCCCAAGTGACATCCAGATGACTACACACAAAGACTTAACTTTTCACACCAAAACACTTAGGTGATGAATAAATGACAATCAAAGTTTTAAACACCGAATAAAGCCAAAATCTAACACCTAATGGTTATTATTCTTTAACTTTTTTATTACTATTTTTTATTTTTTATAGAAGTTTGTAAAAGGATTCTCCTACTCAAGTGGGCTCTTTCAAAGAGTTCTTCTATTTGGGTGGATAGAGATTTTGAGTAAACAATGTGAAAAACATTTTATAAAGTTCACATGTCCAAACAAGTAGATTCCATATAGCTTTCTTAACATTTATTGCCCAGATTGAATTATTGAGAATCCGAATCCTATTGTAAGAACTTTTTACTTGGACAAAGAGACCTTTCACAACTCCCATTCAATTTTTTTTTTCGGGGAAATTGCATGGAATTGTATACCAAATTCACATTTCAAACAATATTAGGTATTTTCCAAAAAGAAAAAAAGAAAAAAAGTTGTCTGGTCCCCAGTACAAATTTGGTTGCATTGTCAATTTGTCATCATATCAGCTACACCATCGGACCATCCACCTATAAAAGTCAACAAAAGAAATTAAAGTGAAGGGCACCCACTCAGCGCTCTATTCTACTCCAACTGAGGAGAAGCTATAGATCGAAAAACAGAAAATGGGTGGTGCTGGGAATGAAGAGAAGGCTCTGGTAGAGAGCAGAGAATGGTACTTGGCGGCCTATGCACCGGAAGGTGTTCCAAACTCCGATCATCTCAAACTCCGCACTGTCCCACTATCGCTCGCCGTTGATTCCATCCCAGACGGCCATGTCGTCGTCCAGAACCTCCTGATCTCCGTTGATCCGTATCAACGTACCAGATTGACTGGTCTTCAAGACGGCCTTTACTTTCCTCAGTTCAAACTAAACGAGGTACTCGAATCAAACTTCACCTCACACCTACAAATATACAGCGATATTACCTTCAAACTGTTTATATACTTGAAGAAAAGATATACGGCCATGTTTCTTAATTTTTTTTATTTTTATTTTTTGTCTTTTATTTCTATTCTCAAAAATAAATATTTTGACAAACAATTTAAAACCTAAAATATTTCTTAAAATCCCAGGGCCTAAGGCCCCAAATGAAAAAGAAACAGAAAAGGCCTCAAGAGGAAGAAAAAGAAGTCGTATAGAAGTTTCAACACTTTATGTAACTCATGTATTTTCTCTGTGAATTTTTTGTATTTTGGCCATTTATTTTTATGCGTGCTAGAGATTTAGAGTTCATAACAATAGAACCAAACAAAAACTTTATTTGTAAAACGGGAAGAATGATTTTTTTTTAAAAAAAAATTATAATATAGATATTTAAATAAATATGATTTAATTTTTTTTATATAGTAAAATGTCTTACTTAAAACTATGATAAAATTTCACTTACCACTTCATGATTTATCATCACTTTTGTAATTATATATTTAAACTGTAAAAATTGTCAATTTTTAGTTATTATATTTCAGAAGTTTTTAATCTCAACTCTTCCGTCCAAATTTGGTGTCAAATTTTAAAAGAGGAAGTGAACTCCCCAAAATACCATCATCTTTTTTTGTTTTTGTTTTTAAATTTTTAATTGTTAGATAAATGTATTTTTATAATTTTATAAACATCGTAAGAGTATTTTGGAGATTTCACTTATCAACTATTTGATTTAATACTGAATTTAAACAAAATGATTAACATTACAAACTTATGAAAGATAATAACCTGAATCGATATTTTTTAAAGTTTAAAGTTATAATTATAAAAATGAAAAAAAATCAAGAATAATAAGTGAAGTTTTCCCTAAATTATCGTCTTAGGTCTCCAAATTTATAGATCTGGTCTCGTAAAACATATAAAAAAAACAATTTTCACTTGTATTTCACATTAAGATATTTAAAAAAAAATCAAAAAAATAAAAATCAGTTCTCAAAACACGTTAACAAAGGTATGTGTTAACATTAACGTAAAAATTCAAGTTTATAGATTTTAATCCAGTTATATTATTATCAATAATTTATTATTAAGATGCTATATAAAAATTGCAGGTGGTAACTGCATTTACTGTCGGAAGGGTAATACGGTCAAAGGACAGCAATTACAGGGAGGGTGATATTGTCCTTAATGCTTTCTCTCCGGTTGCCGACCACTATGTGGTACCATCCGAGTTACTCATACGGAAGGTTGATCCAACATCTGGGGTTCCACTGCCAGATGTTCTCAGTTCTCTTGGTAATATTCAGGTTTTGGGTTTTCTTTTTCTTTTTATTCTTTTTTTTTCTTCATATTAATTGTTTAAAATGAATTTTTATCCTTTATAGTTATACTTTTAAGGCAATATAATGGGATGAGATATATATGAAATATGGTTATATATGTATTACAGGGGTACCAGGTTTTGCAGCGTGGGTGGGGATAGAGGTGCTGGGAGATCCAAAGCCAGGCTCAAATGTGTTTATTTCAGCAGCAGCTGGAGCGGTCGGAATGTATGCCGGACAATTGGCTAAGCTCAAAGGTTGCCGGGTCATCGGAAGCACCGGATCCGATGAGAAGGTATGCGATGTAAAACATGAAAGTTTATGGTAAATGTAATATTTCTGGTGATCAAAGTAAGATAAATTCTATTCAGCATTTTCAAGTAGCATTTTTTTAGTATTTTTTTTTCTTTCTTTAAAACTAAAACAAGTGGTCATGAATACAAGAATGATGAAGATAAGGACATGTGAACAATTATATGGGGCATGGTGGGTCTGCTGGGAACCACCATTTTTGGAGGAGTGTTAATGTAGTGATGATGAAAGAATGAGAGGAGGTGGGACTGGGGAACCCAATTCTGCTAAAAAGTGAAGCTAAAAGTAATTTAGCACTGACTTTTGTGAAGTATTTATATGCAAAGCATTCCTCCTCTAGAATTTTCCACTACGTGGGCCTATGCATCTATGTCCTCTCCATGGGCTTAAATACAATTTGGCATTATATCAGGGCCTAATTAAGCTATGCCACAAAATTACCTTGGAAGTTCAACTCCCTTTTGGGTTTTGGGCCAAAGGAAAGAACTCTTAAATCCCCATGCCAAGGTAAATTTCTTGTTAAGAATTTGTCAAATTTTGCTTTCTATCATTGAGCTCAAGGTATATAAAGAATAAACATCAATATTTAGCTTTCCTTCTAAAGGAAAGGGTATTGCTGCAGCATCTAATTAATTAGGTTTTAAGTTTGTTTAATAAGAAGGTTAGAGGCCATAATAAACATGGTGTTTTAGTACCACCCATAGCAATAACTTCAGTTGAAAGCAAGTACATGAACTTTTTATATCACGCAGTACTAATTCAAGTTATTATTCTCAGATATTTGACTACCATAACCAAATTAGGGAACAAGAGGGACATTATTGTTTATGCCAGATTATGAAATTTCTTGTTCCATTCAAAGTACTTTACTTGTTTACATTATTATAACTAGGTTCTGTGTCCAAGTAGCCAAATTTGGAGTGGAGCTTAGAAACTCTGCTTTCTGTATATATGGAAGAAAGATTGCTAAAACCAAAGAATAGAAAGAAGATATTTCTTTTTGGCTGGTAGAATGTGTCCCATATATTTTCTTGGTTGTCATGGTGAAATATAGTAAAAAAACAAATAGAATTCACTGAACTTGAAATAGAAAAAAAAAATCGATTAAAGTTTGGAATCAATGATCTCGACAATGTAAGAATCTAAGAAATCTAGAAAAGCTGCTAGCTTAATCTAGTAGCGTCGAGCATGACAAATTATCAAAACGACAAAAAATTGGTTAACAATGCAACAAATTTCAATCATTTTTATTGTTTTTCCTTTTAGAAGTAACTTTTGTTTGAGTTCTCTATATTGGAACTATTATGTTTTATTGTATTTGCATATATTCCTGATGTTCAATAGTTCATATTTTCTGCCTATATTACAAAAAACTCATGCATTATGCTCCAACTTCCAACATATTCATGATTAAGAAGAACTCATCATCAGACTTGTGACCCAGCAATTCATAAGAAACAAAATATATGGATTATTACTAATGAAGGCTACTAAGAAAAAACCATGACAGTGGAAACACGGGGGTAAAACAAGAAAGTGAAATACAATTTGGAAACTAGTGGTGATCGAATGCCATGTGGTTTAGAGGTTGGAAGTGGCAGCATGTTCAAATTCCAGATTGATGAAATTCTGGTAGGTATTAGACATCAAGGGATAAATCGTATTTCATATTTCATANAGAAGATATTTCTTTTTGGCTGGTAGAATGTGTCCCATATATTTTCTTGTTGACTTCATGTTATTTGTGATTCTTAGGTAAAGCTTATAAAGGAGGAATTTGGTTATGATGATGCATTCAACTACAAAAAAGAAACAGATTTAGATGCTGCTTTAAGCAAGTAATTACTATTTCACATTTTTTTCCTTATGTAATTAATAATATATAAAGAAGTTGAGGGGTGTTTCTTTATGAAGTTTAACTTGAGTTTTAAGATATCTTATTATAAATAACAAGCATATCATCGTGTGAAGGACCCATAATTATGTATCTTAATGTTACAGGTACTTCCCTGATGGCATTGATGTTTATTTAGACAATGTTGGTGGTGAGATGCTTGAGGCTGTCCTCAACCATGTTAACAAGCAAGCACGGATCCCGGTCTGTGGCATGATATCTCAATATAAGAAGGTGAATCATATGGCTACAAGCCTACAACACCATTGATGTCATCATATTCCTTTAAATGTTCATATATACACCCATGTACTTGCATCGTTTAGTACTGAAATGGCCATGTATATTAAAGTTGCCCACATTTTTGTTTGATGCAGATCTGGACAGAGAGAGAAGGGGTAAGAAATCTTCTGAATATAGTAGGTAAGGAGGTAAGGATGGAAGGGTTTTTGGTTGGCTCATATTTGGATCGTTTTGGTGATTTTACAAAGGAAATGGAAAGCTACATAAAAGAAGGCAAGATTAGTTCCAAGTTCAAAATGTACCATGGAATCGAGAGCTACTTGGAGAGCTTAGGCTCTCTCTTCACAAGCTCCAATGTTGGAAAAGTTATAATTGAAGTTAATCCGTAATTTGAAAATTACTAACTCCATGCCCTTCTGGTCTGATGAGCCAAATGCTATGTTTCCAATAACAGTTGTTGCATTTCTGAGCCACGTTAAATGGTTTATATATGTAAACGCTATATATTATTACTGGAGTGATGTTGCCCTTTTTTATGCTCTAATTCAGTAAATATGCACTGCTTCTATTCGTAGGAACAATTTGAAAGCAACAAAATAACTTTACAAAGAAGAAAGTTTAACTCATCTTGTTAAGGAATGGATGAGTAAATATGCCCGAACCATTGTTCTTATGTATTTGATAACTTTTGTTTCAAGTTATGATGATTAAAAAGGTAGGGAAAAAGTATAGATTTAGCAATTCAAAAGCTCTGTCTCCCTCAGTCTATGCATTCTCATCTTTTTTTTCCTTTTGTTGGTGGGCTCACCCCTTTTCCCCATTTCATAAAACCAGTGGTGAATGTACCAGGGGAAGAAATAAGACATGTATGATTTTCTCAACTGGATATTTTAGAGAAAAAATAAAAAGAAAACCACAAAAGGATTGATTATTCACATGGAGAATGTGCAAGTGTATTGGTTTAAGAAGGAACCACACAGTTTCTACCAAGTGGAAAAAGCAATGCAGAAGTCTTTGAATTGAGAAAAACAAGACCCCCAAAACCACAAATTGAGAACATTGGAGAGGTACACAAAGTCTGTGGGGGGAGAGAAATCAATGGCTTAAAATGGGGGTGGTGTGAGGAGTACCTTGGCAGCATGAACTGCATGGGCAAGTATCAAATCACACTTGTGTTCATGCAATCTCTATGCTCCCTTGAAAAACCATGAAGAGATATCAAAGCAAACTGGTATATGTGCACACATACCCCTTTAGGCACCCGTCTACTTTTAAGATCCCATCAAAATCTAGCGGCCCAAGTTCTTCACCATCATATTGTTGGGATATTAATCATGATTACTTGCCTTTTGGACTTCTTGATATAAATAAAAAATTAATTAATTAGTTTTTTTTTTTTTTTTTGTATGCATTTGATTAGCTTAAAAAAAAAAAAAAAAAGAAAAGAACAAAGAAAAAAAAAAAAAAAAAGAATGTCTCTAGTACTTAGATATAATATGGTCAATAGATTTAATACCACCCAACATCTAGAACGCAATAATTTTTTCCATTATTTATCAAAAAATTTATGCGCACAATATAATTTAATATACCTCTAAAAAAAGAAGAAGAAGAATTCTTCCCTTGCCATGGAGACCTACCGCCAACAATTAGGCGGCCATGGAGTAGTGGTGAGTCTGGTGACCCATGGCTAGGACATGGGGCTTTTTGAAAAACAAAACATTTGATGTAGGGTATAATGCACATTTTGAGGCACACATGTGGGTCACGTGATGTATTTTCCATCTAAATTAATTGAAAAAATATAATAACAGGAGAGGGCAAAGTTAAAATGCGTGGTAATTTAGGAGGTCAATTGTCACTTTTTAAAGTTTAGAAGATTAATTATAAATAATGTGTCGGTTCAAGGGGATAAGTGTAGTTTTTCAGGAATAAATAATCTTCAAGTAATGAATTTTGAATTTAGCAAACATTAATTTGTTTAGTAAAATTTTGAGCCTTAGATGAAAAATGTGGGGCGCATGAACCTTAAGACTATCGTAATGCATCTACTTACTTAGGAATTAGGATTAGACGAAAGTTGCTGAAAGGAATTACAAGAGAGGGAATGGAACAACGGGAAACATGTTTCCTGGGTGACCCATAATCTAAGCAGCTGCAAATGTTTGCTCTCAAATTTGATGAGTAATTGTATATTGGAAGCATTTAGAGGAAAGTGGGAGATGAATGGGGAAAAGATGGTATGCGTGAGCCCTTTCTTCTCTCTAAAAATAGAGACGTTTCATTACAGACAACTAAAGCCAATCAAAGCTGCAGACAGCAGAGAGATGATCGATCAAGGCACCTCTAAATTTAGCAAGTTTGCAGTAGTACTGCTATTTTTAACGGGATTCCGGGATAAAAGTGATGGATATGTGGCAACTAGGATTTATCATGCCTGGTCCCTCAATTTGGCATGGTGCATGCCAAAAAAGGGACATTCGTGGAGTAATCTACAATTACAAGTGTGTAGTTTTAGCCTTTTGCTAAATTTAGCAAAGCATCTTTGGCCGCATATGACCCACCCTATTGGGATCATTGGATGCAATGAGATGTCCGTATTGCATGCAAAATTGGTAGTTCATATGAGAGGGCAAGTGGCCTTACTTGCTTGGAAGGATTTTCAGGCAACCCGAGCAGGCATTCGAGGACTTATTCGAGCAGGGAGTTTATTTGCGTTCTCACATGAGCTGTTTGTATTGTGTACAATACTAGTAACACGTGAGAGGGTAAGTGGGCCTTGCTCAGACGGATTTTCGAGCAACCTAAGCAAACATTCGAGCACTTGTTCAAGTAGGTGACCGGGGGCTTATTTGCGTTTTCATATGAGTTGTCTGTATCGCGTGCAATACTGGTAGCTCATGTGAGAGGGCAAGTGGACCTTACTTGCTCCGACAAATTTTTGCGTAGCTCAAGCAGGCATTCGAGCATTTGTCCGAGCAGGTGGAGGCCCACTTGCACTCTTGCATAAATTGTCTTTATCACATGCAATATAAATATAGCTCATTACATCCTATTAAAATCCCTTCTTTTAGAACTTCAAATTCCGAGAAAAATAACTCATGTTACAAACGAAAAAAAGAAGAGAACATATAAATGAGGTAATCCTAAATGGTTGGGGTTAATGTAAAAACTAATTTCTACATTGATGATATATACTACACAACCATAACACAAGGTTTTCTTTATGTTGTTTTTTGCTACATGCACAAGCCACTTTCAAATAAACATTGAACTACAACAGGAGAAAAGCTTCATAACGCCTAATTTAAAGCAAAACTTACAACACCATTGACACTCTAGTTTTTCAACCACATGTGGAGACTATACTGTCTAATGCTAAACCCATATATAATGGACACTCTACTTCTACTCTTCAAACCATATAACACTAGCACACTAAACCCTAGACTATTATATGGTAACACAGACATCGGTTGGAAGCTCTTTAACATATCCCAGGCATGTTTTTCCAGTAGCAAGAGCCTATGCCCCAGTCGAGCTCCGGGGTGGAAGCTGTTGCAACCGGGGCAGGTGAAGCATTTTGCTGACTGTTAAGTCTTATATTATCACTTGCTGCCTCCGGTGATTGCCCGTTAGATATGTCATGACCTCCGCGGTACCACTCGGGTGCTGGCATAGCTGAGGGGAAGTTGTCGAGAAGGCTCAACAAATCATCATCCATGGAATTCATTTCTTCTAGTGGATCCTCAGTTGGTTTCATCCCTGTGTGAACCAAATGGTACAACGTAATACCATAGAAGATAACAAACAATAAAAGTTTGTAACGGTTTAACATCATAGCCAAACATGTCAAACAAAAATAATTCTAATGGATTTTCAAAATTTTCACTTTGTTTCAAAGTTGTGGTTCCAATACTTAAATGTGCATCACAATTAATAAAAAAAATTGTCAAAAAAAGTTTGTTTACCATAAATAAGAAAGAATTACTAATACATACGAAAAAAAAAAAATAATCCATTAGTAGTTAACCACAATAGATATATGTTTGAATATTAATTGAAATGATTATGTTGATTTAATATGGTTTCAGAAAAAATATAAAGAGTTTAAAATCTAACTCTACAATTTTCTTTAATTTTAATTAATATTTCATGTGTTGAACTTTAAGGAAAGTGTTAGAATATTGATTTAAATGAGTAAATTTACTATTTTTTTTCAGCAAAACAAAAGATGAAAATTTGACTTAAATTTACCAATCAAATACATATAAAACAATAGGGAATAACTCACCAATTGATGATTGAGAAGAGCTCAAATCATCCCAGTGATTCTCAGCACTAGTCTCACCACTAGTCTTGAAAACAGAATCCACAGGCATTGCGTCTTCCTCCTCCGTAGATGCATCCACCACAACGTTTTTCCCTTTATCGGCCGATAATTCTTTTCCCTTGGATTTGTCAGACAGAGTTTGAGACTCCACCAGGAGAGCATCCAGCAATCCACTATTGCTCTGTGTCAATGGCGGCGGTTCGATTTCATAGTCATTACCACTGCTTGAAGCTCCCCTCAGGTTCTCATCACCGCTGGTGGTGGATGAGGCATGAGTTGTCGAGTATGGCGGCGTTTGGTTTGAAGGAAGCTCTGTTTCCAATCCATGGACTACACCAAATGGCTCGCATGAAGGCCCCACAACCATGGAATTGCTGACATTGTAACTGCTACCAAAGCTATCAGAGTTGAATTCAAGCATTGGAACTGAGAGGGATTGGGATGCAATGTTCTGATTAAACAGAGTGGACGGCGATGACCCAAAATGAGAAACAGGGGAAAGAGGCAGAGTATATCCGGCAGCATTGTTGTTGTTGTTGTTTTCACTGAAAAACTTGAATTGGTTGGTGGGGTTGGTGTAAAATCCAGAATTCTGAAAAGGGTTTGCGGCCGAAGAGAAACTCATCGGCTCGAAGAGGGAAATCGAGGGATTGTGGTTCAGTTTACGAGGCTGAGAAGAGGAAAGCAGAGATGAGAATGAAGGTGTGGAAGAGTGAGGCTGCTTTTGTTGTTGTTGTTGATGATGTTGTTGTTGTTGTTGCTGCAGGAGGAGATGAAACGCTGCCGCTTCTTGCTGCACTTCGTGAGG
Source organism: Betula pendula (assembly GCA_900184695.1). Classification (NCBI taxonomy): domain Eukaryota; kingdom Viridiplantae; phylum Streptophyta; class Magnoliopsida; order Fagales; family Betulaceae; genus Betula; species Betula pendula. The sequence continues at coordinate 142,486 of FXXK01000387.1, forward strand.
GTAAAGAGGCAAGCCGGCTCTCTGGCGTCTTTTCATTCTAGTATTCCAATAGTTCTTTATTTCGTTGTCAGTTCGACCAGGTAACTGAAGGGAGAAAAAGCAGAGGAATCAGAGAAAGAAATTAACCAGTGAGGTCATGGAAAAAACAAAGACACATAAATGGTGGGTGGTTTCACGAAAAAACATAAAATGGTGGGTCCAATTGAAAATTTGGAGACAGAGAAAGAGAAAGATAGGAAAGAGAATCAGAAACAAAAGTTTGAGGTCAGCATCATAGATGCAAATGTATTTATCTATCAGAAAAATCAGAACCAACAAATGAATCATTAAATAAAAATGGAAAAAAAGAAAGAAAGAATTGGATTCGGAAATTCAAATGGAATCCAAAAACTAAGAAGAAAAGTGTGACCTTTCTTTCTGGGCCAAATCAAAAGAGCTCCACTTACACACAAAAGAAAGAAAAAAGAAAATCTTTTTCTCTTGATGGGTGGGGGTAAGGATTGGTCACAATCAACAACAAAGATTAAGATCAAATTGGGAAACTGAGAATATTCATAGAAAAAATAATGTCTAAAAGAGGAGGATCAGAAGAAAGAAGAACATGCATGAATATATATGAGATGATGATGCATGTCGTCTAATTAATTCTATATATATTATGAAAAAAGAAAAAGAAAAAAAGGTTGATATATACCTGAGAGGCCATACGGGCCCATTTGTTGCCGAGCTTAGCGTGAAGGTCTATGATGATCCTCTCCTCGTCGGGAGAAAAGGTGCCCTTCTTGAGATTAGGCCTCAAATGATTAGCCCATCTCAGCCTACAGCTCTTCCCACACCTCATCAACCCACAATTCTTCTGCACCGCGTTCCAGTTCCCTTCCCCATACGTCTTCACGTACTCCATCAGGATCGCGTCCTCCGCGGCCGTCCACGGCCCCTTCTTCAGCCCCCGGCTCGCCTCCCCTCCGCTTCTCACAGCAGCCTGATGATCACCACCTGCACCCTCATGACCTCCTTCCCCGCCGCTTTTGCCGATCATCCTTTTTCTTTCTTTCCTCTCTTTTGTAGGTTTGGAAGACTTCTCTCCTCTCCCAAGGCGAGAGAGAAATGCTAGAGAGAGAGAGAAAGAAAGAACGCAAGAAATATATAAGCTCTTGTCCTCTCTAGGCTTCTCTTTTGTTTGGATTTGGACACCCACAGTGGATCTAGGAAGATAGAAAGTGAAAGTTGTATACGTAGAGACAAGGGAGATAGGGAGAGAGGCTTTTCACACAAATACAGGGAGAGAGAGAGAGAGAGAGAGAGAGAGAGAGAGAGAGAGAGAGAGAGAGGGAGAGCGAGGGAGAGAAGCTTTGGGGTGAGAAGTGAGAGAGCCCAGAGATGGGGCTTTGTGGAGGGGATTTATTTAGAGGAACGAGCTTCCATTTCGGCCCGGGTTGCATGCTAAGTGGTACGTCCATGGACGCGTTTTCCATCTCCACATGAGGTGTTAACACCACATTTCATCCCTTTTAACTTCTAGAACACCACTTTGGTTATTTCTCTTCATTTTTCAATGACAAACGATATTTGTATATTACATTTTGATCCTACAATTATCTTATAAAATTAATGTGCCATATAGTTTCAACCAATCATAAATAATATATAGTTTTTTTTTAAAAAAAAAACTAAGAACTGATATAAAGTTTAGTTTGGACCGCCATATTAATATTATGAAATAAAAATTTAGTTTCTAATTATTTTTTCAGTTAAAAAAAAAATGGGTTTACTAAGTTGGCACAGAAAAAGCTGTTGAAAAAAAACAATATGTTCACGTTTCGAAGATCAAGCACGCGTAACGATAAGCTAGATGACTTTTTATACGCGTATCTGGATTTCATGTTTCTACGTTTTGAATTGAAACATCACTTATTTGTGCAGATAATTGTGTTTTATTATTAGTAATAGTATGGTTATAAAGTTACTTTGACACCGCATATCTTATTTGGCTTTGCATGGCTTTTTTTGCATATCTAACTATATGATTATATTTTGTAAGATATGAGTAAATTCCGAGCACTTGAACTGTTCCTCACCCGAATACTAGGTCAATCAAGATATTTGAATTTCGACCAACAATGTAGAGAGCATATCTACTTGCCAGTTAATGCAAGCTTATTAAACATAATTAATTATGACATACGCTCTACCAACTTTGGACCGACCTTAGGAAAACACTCTTAACAAATGCAATGGAGGTTCCTGACCTTGGCCATGAACCTTTTTGATAGCCCATTAACCCCATTCAAGTAAGTGGCTTTGCGTGACCTATTATATTGAGTAATGTTATATATTACATTTTTATCACACTAATTATGCCACATTGTATAGCACAAAGCATGATAGGGTAACTCTCGAGCTGCTTATTCCTTAGCACCTTAATGTCACTCATTACAGAGCCCACGTGTTAGATGGCCTCGACAACGTTGCCAGTGTTGGCCTCACCCTTGGTGTGTATCATCGTCACGTCCTTGTGCACCAACATCCAATCGACCACCCCAACAAATCCAATCATTTTCATCTAATCATACTCCAACCATCCAAATCACAAACCCAAAATCCAAACACCACACCGACCACCACATCTATTCAATTTTCTTATGCTAGCGGTGTTGGAGGGACAACGATTTGGGGCAGAGGGATGAAATTTTGTGTGGATTAAATAAAATATTTTGATTTATTTTTGACCCTTTGATTTTATTTAGTTGATGTGGCACAATCTAAGCCTTGTATTGGAAGAAATGGGAGGCTCCCCAATTGGATGGAGGGGGGGTTGGCTCCCATTGTATTATATTTATAGTGGAATTTTCCATCTAATAAATGTTGTTTTCCTTTTTATTATGTAATTTTGTCGTTTTTAGCTTTTCAATAATTTTGATTTGGTAAACTATCAACTAAATGACCTTCCTTTTACATTGATATTCCTTTTGACCGTATTAACTGCACTTTTTAATTCAATATTTCTATAATCAACGCGTATTTAAGGTCGTGTGAGAAATAAATGAAGTCCACTTGGGTTAAAGAGTAATACTATAATATTTTTATTATTTATTTTATAATTATTTTATAATACTGATGTGTCAGTTTTATTAACTCTTAGATTTTTTTTTTATTTTTTTTTATTTTAACAATTACTAATTCAATGATTGATTGAATCTTATGAAATAAAAATAGAAATTTTTAGTATTACTCTTAATTAAAATATGTTGTCCAAACTCAATTAGATAATATATGTAATTTCTCGCATTAGTCTTTGTTCAAGTGTGCCTCAATATTTAAAGAAGTTTTCAAAAGCTTTACTTGAGCATGTGCCTTGAACTTGAATTTTTCTTAAGGTAATCAAACTAAACCGAAAGCTTTGATTTGCTTAATTTGACTTGTTTTAAAAAGGTTTTGTAGTCTAGTGGCATTTGTCATCCTTCCACGAAGGAGAATTTAAGATTCAGCTCATTGTGCGCGTGGAATTTGTGAGGTTAAGGAGTTCTAATATCGTTTGTATGAATAATAACAATAATAATAATAATAATAATAATAATAATAAATTAAAAAAAAAAAAAGTATAAGAAATCAATCTTAAGCTCATCGTGAATACAAATCTGGCTCATTTAATAACTGAGTTTATACAAAGAGAGGGTAATTAAAAATTAGGGGAATACATTTTAACCCTTGAAAGTTGGACTCCTTTTTTTATCTAATTTCAATGTTTAAAAAAGTGGTTATTGACCTTCCTGAAGTTTAAACCGTTGGCAAGTTTGCTCATTCATTAGCCTTTTTCCATATTCTTTGACCGAAAATGACCCTGAGTTTTTTGCGGATAAAGTCTCCAAAATGCCCCTAGGGGTAAAGTGTAAAAGAAATAAAACTAAAGAAAAACAAACTTAAATACAAAATTTTAAAAATAATAAAGGAAATATATATACGTATATTGGCCGAACCGACTTTACCCCTTAAGAAGGTTTTAGGGAGTTTAGTGGATAAGAAGTCACATGTGACGCACATGACTGATTTTCTGTCAAGGAAGATAGAAATGGCTAACAGATAAGCAAACTTGCCAATTGAAACTTTGGGAGAATTGATTGTCACTTTTTAAACATTGGAGGCTAGATTAAAAAATAAGTCAAATTTCAAGGGTTAAATGAATTTTCTTCTAAAAATTATAATAGGCATAATACATTTTTATATTTTCTTGAAGTTAACCAACTAAAATTGCAATAAATAGATTCAAGTTAACCAACTAAAATTTCAATAAATAGGTACAAGATTGTTATAATAAACATATATCGATCAAAAGTGTCGTACAAGATTTTATCCTAATTTATTCGTCAATAGTGTTTAAAGGCCTATTGTATTAAGCCCAGAACAAGCTCAACTTTCTATTGGACATTTATGAGGTTGATTATACTTTTATTCCTTAGAGTTTTGATGATACCATACATAAGCACAAAGCCTAAAGTTTTAGGCCCAATTAATATAAAGGCCTATTCACTAGAAAGGTTGAAAAGCTCAGGAGCCTCTTCCAACATATCGCTATTGTACAAAGACGAACTCATTACATAACAATTAGATAAAAGCTTTTTTTATCCTAAAACTCTCTTTATTACTAACAAAAAAAAAAAAAAAAACTCTGTATTTAGTTTTTTAACAAATTTACTGACTTAAGCATAAGATACTCCTCTGCCAATTAGCACTACTCAGGTAATTTTTTTTCTTATCTTATAAGTGACCCATCATCCGGTTTGACCATTCAAAAATTTTCTTATCCAAGTTTTATCTTGAAAAATTATAAAGTTATTACCTGAATGTTGTCTTCAACAATTAACTCGCTTGGATTTTTCTCATATGATAAATAGGTCATTTTTTTTCCTTCAAATTTTCATTATGTTTTAATCGAGAATTCTACTATGCGTGCAATTTTATACGTTAGATTTGCTAATAGGCTTTCATGCATTTGGACTCCTACATCATAGTTGCCAAAAAATATAAATAAATAATAATTACTTATGGAGGGGCGATTTCACCCTTATGCTACCCAAACCTCACAAACGAAGGAGGGTGAGTATTCCTTAAACATTTCACCATTGACCGTTGAAAAAAGAGGAAAATAAAAATATTGAAAGTGATTAATATTGTTTGTTTATATGAGTGCACGTAATAAGCACCCATTGGAAACTTAACACTAAGGAGGATAATTTCTTCATTTCAAATTGAGTTGAAAGAATTACTATACAAGTGCACGTAATGACACAGGTAAAACAAAATTTTCTTCTAAATTAGGTTAGAAAAAATTCATCAAATCTAATTTATTAAATTGACATATGCTCTTAAAAAGTATAATTATCACATACATTTTTAAAAATTCATCAAAATGAGACAAACTCTTAACCTTCTTCAAAAAGAAAAAAAATACTATTAAGCCATAAGATTATTGATAAGAGTAATGCTAAAAATTATATCTTTATCCTACTACTATATTATTATTATTTCACCATACTGACGTTAATGTATTTTAGAGTTCAGATTAAGAATGTGCTTTATAGAATCTGCCACAGAAGAATGACCGAAGTGGATTCAACTCAATTTGAACTATTTAAATAAAAGTTAAAAGTTAAAATAAAATAAAAAATAATAATAATAATAATAAAAAAAAAAGGATCTCAATTTGAACTGCCTCCAAAAGTCCATGCTAAGTATCCAAAGTCAAATGGCTCCATGCCATCAAGTTCAAAAATTCTGAAAGCACCAACAGACTCCGAATTTCCAAAAGCCTAGTATGTGGGTATCAAAACGTCAAGGAGTCTTCCGATATGGGTTGTTATGTAACGTTAAAATATTAATTAAATTTTCTTCCTACTATTGATTTGAACTTTTGAAATAAGTGATGATTTAATATAATATTAAAACAAAGATTGTAAATTCTAACTTTGTCTCCCTCTTAAAACAAAGATCATGAATTCTAACTTTGTTTCCCTCATTTGCTTTCTATTTCAATTAATATTTTATGTATTGAATCTCACTTATTGAAAAAAAAAATTTGAACTCATAGATGAAGGGGTGTTAAATATTAATTAAAAGTGAGAGCTTTATAATTTTATATCACTATAAACTTTTGAGATAATTGATAATCTTGTGTTGAATTAGACAACACATGAAATATTTTAATTTAAATAAAGGTAAATTATGAGAGTCAGAGTTAAAACTCTCTACCCAGTTCTAATACTATAAATCACCAATTATTCCGAAATTTAAATTGAAAGGAAACGACTAATTTAATAATTTAACTTACATTTTAACATTGTAGCATTTCATAATTATGTGTGTTTTCAACATTTGCCGAAAATCTCAAAACCCATCTGTGTAATGAGTTATTCATGCAAAAGAATTTTGTGTCATTATTTAATTCTGTCCAAGAGATAAGAAAAAGTGAAAATCTTTTTGGGGGGGGAAAAAAGTCCTACATGCAGATCCTGCCCTTTGGCCACTATTGTGTCGCAAATCCAGTTTCCATGTATTTGAAACAATGGTAGTGCAAATATAAGTTTACAAAAGCTACAACTCCAATTCTAGTAACATTGTTAAAATCAGCAAGACATAAAATACAGCATCTCCTAGAAGTGTCATGATGCATACCTCCAGAGTGATATTTAGGTTTCAGTCAATACTCTGCAGTATTAATTCTTGGAAAGTTAGCTTAGAAAAAAAAAAAAAACAAAACAAAAATACAAATCTTGGAAAGTTGATATGGATGGCCCTGTTAACACTCTGATTTTCTTAAAATAACGATCAGCCAGTTAGTGGAAGTCATATGACCCCTGACTCCCTGAACTGTGTGAATCATTTTGTGCTAGAAATTGCAGTCTATATGCAAGAATGCAGCATAGTTTAAACGAGCAATTTTCTTCTTTGTGGTTCAAAACCATCAAAATACAAGAAGGGTAAAAAGGAACCAGCAAATTGGATGCTAATATTTGCGAAGAAGCATAGTAAGAAACATCTATTCCCACTTTAGATAAGTATTTTAATATGGAGAGAGTAACCAAATTACTTCACAAAATGCCAAATTTTTGAAAATCTTTAGCATGAAGAAAAGAGTTAATACCTACATTATTGAGTTGAATGTTGGATTCCAACTCATGGCACCCAAGCGAGCTCGATTACCAAGTATCGAACAGAAATGAATATAACTGTTGTAGACATCTTCATGGATTTTCACAGGGCAAAACAAGATATTGAAGTTCACAACAATTTCATAATTTTTTTAAAAAAAACTTATGATTTACAGGACTATGAAAAGGATCTCCTATTGGATGAAAGACAATGAGAACAATTGAGAAGCCACAAGCATCTTTTGTTTAATGTTTTAGGCAGAAGCAACTACATTATGCCAAGCATTCCTTATGATCTCAGTTTGCCTCCTCTGTGAGACATTACAGGCGACTAGTCTGATCCAACAACAGCTTTGTAAAATTTTTCCCAACCAAAATCAACTTCAAACTTCCGAGACCTTGAAAGCAATCACAGCAATTCCTTTATGAAATCAAGGTTAAGAGTGTCCCGAACAATAAGGAATAACCCTAGGAGAAAAACAAGCGTGATCCCCGATGACATAATCCGCTGCTCTAGTTCTAGAGGGAGCTTTCTCCCACCCCTAGCTGCCTCTATGAGGATCAAAGCCAAGGTACCCCCATCTAAAGCAGGTAATGGAAGAAGGTTTATTACTGCAAGGTTAAGATTAATTACTGCTGCAAATTGGTAAAGGCCATCAATATTTGACCTTGCTACTTCAGCACCAACAGCAATAATAGCCACAGGACCCGAAACCTTACTAGCAGATTGCGAGAAGTTGAGAAAAGTCTGTTTTAAGCTATCCAAAACATTATAAGAGAGACCCCAAAATTCATTCCCAGCATAACTGAAAGCCTCAAATAAATTCTTCGGTAAAACCTTGAAAATCATTACATTTGGAGATAACTGAACACCAATTTTACCAGTTCCATCAACATTCTCATCTGGGGTGACCCCAATTTGAAAATCCTCCTTCCCCCTCTCAACCTTGAGCAGCACATTTCTTTTAGGATTTTTCTTAATTACATCAACAAGCTCAGAAACTGCACTAGGCCCTATTTTTGGCAATTCGTTTCCATTAACCGCAAGTATTATATCGCCCGGAAGCAACCCATCTCGGGAAGCAGCCGAAAAGGCTTTAACCTCCGGCACAAGCACCCCAGGAAAGGCCTCTCTTACAGGCAAACCAACTGACACGACTTGGAGAAAGATTATAGCATACGCAAAGATTATATTGGCAACGACACCAGCTGAAATCACAATTACCCTATCCAATACTGGTCTATTCTTAAGCAAATTTTCATCATCAACTGGAATGTCACTCTCTGGATCATTATCAGGAAACCCCACAAAGCCACCTAGAGGAAAAGCTCTAAGAGAGTATTCTACATTGTTTGCATTGAATTTAGCTAAAATTGGACCAAACCCAATAGCAAATTTACTTACATGGATTCCTTGAAGATAAGCAGCAAGGAAGTGACCACTCTCATGAACAACGATTATGGCGGTTAAAACTGCAGCTGCCTCCAAAACAGACTGAGCACTCTCAAAGCTCCCAAAATCAAATCCAGAAATTGCCCAAGACCTAAAATCCAATCTTTTCCCGGGTGGGGTTCCACTCTTTCCAAAGAAAAATTGGTTCTTGAAATTCAAACTGGGGCGTGATGAAGAAAACGAGCAGTTTATAGAGGAAACAGAAGATTTTGAGAAGAGGGTTTTGGGCTTTAGTGAAAATTCTGTGATGGGTGACTTTGAATTGGTTAATCTGATGAGGGAATGCGAAGAAGATGGTGGATAGGATGAGAGGTTTATTATGACCATGATTTCTTGTTCTTTTGGAAGGGTATTAAGGTAGAGAAGGTTTGGGCTAATGGTAGAAGGGTGGACGGCATAGAAAGGGGTAATGGATAATTCATACAATTTGTGTCTGTGGAGGGGAAGTCACTGATATTTCACCCTCTAATAATTATTTTCCATAGGTTGTAATTGTATGATTTAGTTCTTTGTGGATTAGTTTCATTTTTGGGCTACTGCCCACTTGCAGGCTTGGAATATGTGGTCCATGTAGATTGGATTCCCATAAAAGCGAAGAAAGAGGACGTAACTTATCTGGTTAGCCAGATTGGGTTGTGGATTTGACTTACCTTTTGGGTGTAAGGGATAACGGATTAGTGATGCTAAGGATGGAGGGACGACATAACACAATATGGAATTAATGGGTTAATAGAAATGAGTTTGAATCCTTTAATTAAAAAATTGGGTAAAAGTTGATTTATATAGTTTTAAATTCATGTTTTGATACGATTTAAACTCGACTCGTAATATAAGTGTTAATAATTTTTGACACGATCTGTAAACTCGATATGACTCCATTACAAAATTAACGGGTTAGAGTTGAAGAGTTTGATAAAACCAGACATAGCTGGTGTGAGAGAGACAAATAAGAAAGAAGAATAAAAACACTTTTATTTGTGTTACTTGAAGATATTTACATGATGGAGTATTTATACAAGAAGCTTAGGAGATATAATCTATGCGAATTGATTGTGTGATTTTTTTATACATAGATCTAGAAGACGTTTATCTAGAAGGCATAAAAAAAGGGGTCAGACTAGGCGTAAAAAAAAAAGGGTCGAATTATAATTTATTTATATAATCTTATACACATATTTTAATATAACTCAAATTCACATACGAATATAAATTGTCACTCTTATCAACATGATTAAGGTTCACATGAGCTTGCCACGAGGAATGTCTAATAAATCATCTTTGGAGAAAGAGATAAAAGCTAGCCTACACCCTTCGAAGAAAAATGGAAGTTGCCCCCATTGCAATACACTCTCTAACTTAAATATTATTCTACATGTAAAACTCTTTTGCTCAATTTGATGGAAAGTTCATAGCGAATTTACCTAATTTAACTTTAATGAAATGATAATATGGTCTAATTATTATTACTACTACTATTACTACTACTACTACTACTACTACTATTATTATTATTATTATTATTATTATTATTATTTGATGTTGTAAAATTATAGTTGACAGAAAAAGAGTAATTCTCACTATTTTAAGCTGATAGAAGTACTTAAATTTTCTATAGTGATTGAGTTCACACCAAACGTGATTGAACAGTAATCACGCTAATGTGCAATATAAATATACTTTTTTTTTTATGCAGAAAAAAAAAAATTTGCACACCGCCTTGTTTAAGTAATCACACTGGTGTGAGCTTTATCATTGGCCAATTTAGAATAGCTTAGATTAGATTGGCGGGTATAAATCAAGCAATTTAGTTGCTAAAAATATAAAAATATGTTTGTATAATCTCGAGTTGTTCAGAAAGGACAACATTAAAAGATAGAGTTAAAAGTAAATTGATTTAAAACATTAAATAATATAACTAATAAAATAAATAAACAAGTCAATAAATTTAATTATCATTTAAAACATAAATATAACTTATAATTTATTTTTCACTTTCACTGTATTTTATTCATCTATATCCAGTGTCTTATCTATAGAAATAACAATACAAGTAATAGGCAACATCTTCTAAAATATTTTATTCAAACAAATCATTTATTTCAAACTCATCACCTAATTGAAATTTTCAATCTGTCATGCTCTAACATGCTATTAATTAGGAATAAGCATGTCATCTAGAAAGAGAAACAAATTTAAATAGACAAAAAAACCATCTAACAATTAGATGTAATACACAAATCTATCATAGCTACTTCTAAAGTAATCATGTCTTGCCATAAAACTATCAAATTAAGTACTTGTACCACTATCCCGAAGACTATTTCAAACCACATAATGACCTATTCAACTAGTTTAAAGCTGAGAAGCGAACCATGAAATTAATTGCTAGTTAATTAATTTCACTAGGGCGCTACATGTAATAATGTGAAGAAAAAAAAATATCCAAAGACTTTTATGGCTTAAGATTTGTAATGATGACTTTTTGGATTTGATTTTCTTCTGTCATGGCCATCCACTCTAGCTTCATTTTTGGCCTTTTGATTTCGATTCAATCATTGAATCTTGGCCTTTAAAGTTTTCTATAAATGGAATGCCTTAGTTAGTCACTTTCATAAATTTCTCTTTCACTCTTGCACTTGCTTATGCACTGCCAAAAGAGGGAGAGAAAAATCCTAGTGAAAGGGAAAGGTGAGAAAGAAGTTCCATAGTGGTTTTTTCTTACAAGAGTTGCTTGGTAAGTTTTCTATGCATGAAGTGTCACTTGAATATTCTCTATCAAAAGCTTTGAATCACCATCTACCATATTGAGTTTAAAACTCACAAATATGCGTGAAAGTTATTTTTTTAGAAAATATTCTATGATTTATTTGGCATTCACCATTGCCTTTAGATGTAGTCATTTACCTTTATTATGTTGTTTTAAGGGCCCAATGTAACACCCTCACATTTGGTATAAGTTTAGTATGAGTTTTAGCCCAAAGTTCTGGGCTTAGACATGTGAACCAATGTATTTGGACCTAATGAGCTTAGTAAAGATTGGATCAAAGCCCCCCTAAAAGATATATTGATTTTATAATTTAATGGTTTAATGCATGACATATATATCTCAGGCAATGAGGTTAAAAGCTTATGGTTTCAATTTAGCATAATTATATGATTAATAAGGCATTTACATGTCATTAACCATAGCTTAATTAATTAACCCTTACATAATTTTGACCCTTGATTTATGAGACTAAAACATATCATTAACCTTTTTTTTTTTATATTAAAATGTACATGGCTTTAACCTTTGATTCATGAAACCTTTTCATTCTATTGACCACTAGATTATGAAAAAGTAACTTTACATGGCTTTAACCTTTAACTCAACCTTAGGAAAAAAAAACCCTTTCAACTCATGAGACAAACCGTTGGAAATAAGAGGGGAGAACCTTTGGATAATGGGATGGGCCACCTTTATTGAGCTCCTCACCCTTTTTTTTTTCTCTCAATATGGCCGACCACCCTCTTCTTCTCCACCCATTCTTACATTTTTCACTTCTCCCAACTTCGCTCAAGCTCCCTCTAAACCCCGTCAAACACCCTTAACTTCTAAGAGCCAAAAACACCTAATACCAACCCATTCCTACATAATCTACCACGCTACTTAGTACTTGGCAAGGAAAGGGCTTCATCAACTCCTCATATTTCTTAAATTCACATAATTGTAAGTAACTCATCCTTTAATTTTTTTTCCTTCTCTCTCTCTTTCTTTACATATTGTTGAACCGACTTGAAAACATGAGAGAATGATTTTGTTGTTGTTACTAAATAGGCAAGTAATTTCATGTATCATTAAATCTATGGATATTCATGAAATTATGTACTAACCTAATCCACGGAAAACATGTATGTTATGCTTAAATCCATAAGTGATATTTTTACTTAAGAATTGAAAGAAACCTATGTGAGCCATAAAAGTATGACTATGATGCTTTTATTAAATGACCATGTGTTTTGTTAGGTAGCCAAAAGCATGTGTTCATAAAACCCACCATGTTTTAATAAAAACTTGTAAAGACATATAGTAGCCAAATGATTGATTTCATAAGACAATAGTTTTGTAAATATGGACTTCATTTAGATTTAGGCTTACTTGAGGTATTTTTAGAACAACCTAATGGCCTTACTAATGAGGATTTTCTATAAAGATGATTTGGACCTCAAACCTAGAGTCCACATGCATTATGTTAAATAATGTGAAATAAATTCTTAAAATGAATCATGAATGTGGACTTTGGGGTTATATTAGAAAATTTATGGCAAAAAAATCAAATGTTTAAAGGTTATTTTTATGGTAAAGACAATTTTAAAGAATGGCCCTTTTGGTGAGATAAACCTTCTTCCAAGTGAAAAATTTATTTCTCATAAATTGCATTAAGAATAAGCATTGAATCACTTTAAATAGTTTCTATCCATAACATGTGAAGAGGGTATTTGATCCCAAATTTTATTGAGTGTATAGTCTTAGATGTGTTTTGGGCCCATTGGGCAAAGTTGGCTAAGTGTAGTATACTAGTTTAGGCCCAATAAGTGAGTTAAAGGCCTTATATGGTTAACCTAGTTAGGAAAAGCTCCAAATGGGTCATTTCTGACCCAAGCTCTTGTAAAAAAAATATTTTTGAGATTTTAGAAAGAAAAGCCGAAGCGTTTTATTAGTGAAATTCCAAGATAACCTTACTTTCATTATTTTGTTCAATTTTATGAAGAATTATAATAAAATAATGGAATAAGTAAAATAAAACATTATTTTCAGGCCAAGTTCCAACCAAAAAAAAAATAAAAAAAGAAAAGAAGAAGAAGAAGAAAAGGGGTTAAACCTCAAACTTATTTTGAGAAAAAGATTTCTATAAGAAAGAGGGAAAGGGTTAGAGAGGTCAAAATAAGTAAGGACCGACTTAATTAGGGTTTGTGCATTTAGTATAGGACGGACATAGTTGAACCTTATTATTCAAGGTTTGGCAGTCCTACCTACTTCTTAAGTGCAATATCGAGGCAAGTACTATTCCTTACCCCTTCTACAGGAAGTATTAGATTCAATGTCTATTGCTTCCTTACTATGCATTCATGAATAAATTACCTCAAATGTTTGGTTATTGTAACTTATTATTTCACAATAAAACAAGTACTATTCCTACATTCAATCTTGGTATTTACGGTATCATGTTGATCTTGTAAATATTTTCAATTCAACTCTCTATGAGGTTTCCTGACATACTATAAAATACCTACAAGTGTTTAGATATTCACAAGTTATCAATTCAAATCTCTACTCTGCGTTTATCATACTCTTAAATGATCTTAAAGTGTTTCAATGTTAAAAATGTTTTATAAATGAGTTTGTCACTCGCAAAAAGAAAAGGGTACGAATCCTCAATTATAAAAGAGGAGTTCCAAACAAAGAAAACATTTTCTTTTTAAAGAAAGTTTCTATATAAAGAAGGTGTCCATTTAAGGAATGTTTCCATTTTAAGAAACTTTTATAGTAAAAAAAGTTTTATGTAAGGAAAGGGTACCCCTCCACACATGTAAGTTATATGATTATTGAAAGTTTAAAGAAGTAAAGATTGAGCATTTATGAGGTGGAACCTTTTTTTTTTTTTTTTGAAGGAAACTTTTGATACGGTTGGCCTAAGAAAAAGTTAGTAGCACGGTACCGAGCAAGGATGGAGTGCACCACACTGAAGTTACGATTACGTGAAGTTGTGGCCATCACTAAGTTGCCATGCTAACTGCACCTAGAATTTAATCAATTGGGCAGTGTACATTCATGGCCACGGGTGTTGCCAGATCTTCGAAGGTCGCACAATCCCATGCATACTGTAATAACTTGCCCCACCTCAACGAAATAATATTGTTCGCTTTTAGCTCACTCGAACCAAACTTCTCAAAAGCCCATCCTGGTACTACTCTCGTATAAGTAACTGCGAAGTTTTGATAGGTTCATAGCCATTGCTGCTTAAAAACACGTTGTATCAAGAATGTTGCGAATATGCATTTAAATATATTTCTNATTTCCATACCCAGGGGATGTGAGACACCACATATATAGGGCGTAATAGTATGGAAGGCCATAAGTAAAAAATGAATTGATAAGCTTTTTCTTGTTCAGAAATCACGTCTTTAGGTCGAGCTTGATGAAAGAGGTTGATTTATGAAAGCTCTTTGAACATATGTTTCTTTAAGTAAGCCCAAGAAAAATGTTTTAGTGTGGAAAATTGAGTTTAACTCAAATAATTTGTTTTTATGTTATATGCTTAAGTGTTAGGTTCTATCTTAGTTTTACTTTAGTTTACATAATCCTAACTTCAACCATTTTAACTCGGTTGGGAATATTACTTGTTGAGCCTTTTGCGCGCGCTTACCCTTTTTTTTTTAAGAATCTAAGGTGACCAAGATAGGAAGCTGGAATGTTTAGGATTTCATAAGGGGAATTGCATTCATATATTTTTTTCATTATGATATGTTATGACTTATATGGAAAAACCACGGTGTCAATTATAGTTATGTTATAAAAAAATTTATGGTTTAATATACTTTGACTTTATGCTTCCGAATAAAAAAAAATTGTTATTCTCTTGGCATGCATTTTAGTGGTTTACAAGTTCTCTGGGCTCTTAATAGAAAACCTTTGTGCCTCTGATGCTTTGGAGTTAACAAACCGGGACCCTTGGGCCTAGGGCGTTACACCCAAAATAGCTTAAAAGTCTAAATATAGCATTTTATGTTTTACTTTATGAAGCTTTACTTTTCAATTAACGTTTAAATGTTATGTCACATTGCTATGGCGTTTAAACGTTAACCATTGCTTTAAATTGTTACTTTGGCGGTTAAATATTATGTCACAATGCTTCGTCATTTACATGTTAATCTTTGCATTTAATTTTGATTGGCGGTTAAATGAAGAGATGGACCCCACTTGATTTAAAAAATAAAAAAAATGCTAGTTAATCTCCTAAAAAGATTTCTAGTAGATATTCTAGCACTCCTCTTAATTTTATATATTTGTCTTTACATTTTGATTAACCTTTAAATATTATGTCACAATGCTTTGGCATTTAAACATCAATCTTTGTATTGAATATATATTTGTGACTTTTATATTTAATCTCTATATTGCATTAAAGTTTAAATATTGTGCTATGATATTTCAGTATTTAAGAATTAACCTTTACATTGATTGAAATGATGCCGGTGTAAAGATATTATTTTCACCAAATATAAAGCTGAGTGGAAGAATCATTTTTATACTAAACTGTGAAACGTAAGTATGGATTACTTACTAAGAAATGATGATGGTTTTCAATAATATATTCATTGACTGATTTGAATATATGCACATTAATGGAATAATGTAGATCGTGTCTTAATGAATAAAGAGTTGAAAGATATAGCTATCACTAGGACTATGTAGTAATGGCCATCAGTCCGAAGACTATTAATAAATAAACAAGCTAGGGAATAACAACTACTAATCCGAGAAACCAATAAGCTTTATATGGTGGGAAGTAACGCAGCTTCCAAATATCCGCTAAATCGGGTAACAACCCTAAACGAGATGTGTGAAAAAATGGTCATTGCATATCATATGCATGCACTTATAATTGTATAACTGTTATTGTACTTATGCTTCAGAGTGCATTAAACACGTCCCCTCCTGAAAATCATGTCGCAATATAAAGTGTCGATTGGAATTCTCACTGTTCGAATTGTATGTTAAGTCAACTATGGGAATGGGGAGCAATTGGTGTATCGTTGGACAGGGGACTATCGGACTAAAGAATAAGGCCCTAGACCAATAGCCTTGAAGAGCAAATCGTCCCACTAGCCCTGGACGAACCGCATTGAAAACACACTATAGGTGTTCACTCTTCACCACGTCATCATCTACCCCCTCCTCCCTTTATTCTCGGCATGGAGTCTCGGCCACAAGGAATACACAAGGAAGGCATAGTATTTTTGTTACTAAACACCTCCAATAGGATCACAATACCTAGCCAAACAGTTAGAGAGAGCACCCATTATAAAGACAAGCAGCCATTACAAGTAGGATAATTCTCTCATAAGCTCATTAACATCTCCATACGCCTTTTTCGAAAATAAACTAGCTACTAACTTAGGCACTAGAGTATTGCCCCGCCAGGACACCCGGAAAGCTTTGTCTCTCATTTCCTTTCTGTGACTGGCATATATTCTCGGCCGGAGTCTTGACATGCGGTGAATCATATCAACAATTATAAATAAATAAATAAAAAATCGTTCTCTCTAACCATTATCCATTCTCTTCACTAACTAATAAACACATCCAAACGAATACACCCTCTAGTCGATATGGAGGCATGTAATGAAAAAAAATTAATCTTACTTGTATCAAACAGTTAGCCAAATTGTAAAGACTTTGCTTTTTTGGTTTTGAGTAATGAAGGTGCAAACATATTTTGATTTGCAACATTTTTTCGACAATCAAACGCCGTAACAAAAATCGAATGAGAACACAACCAAATTAACGAAGAGAAAGCACTAATTAAAACAAAACCAAGAACTAAAGAAAGCAAACAAGCGAATCAAAATGAAAAGCACATCCAAGTTTGTGGAAATGGTTGTGGTCATACGTACATGATTAGAGTGTAATATGACCTTGGAGAAGCGATCGGACAGCTCGACGGCGAAAGGCCTCGACTAGAGGTGCCATAACTGTAGACTTGAGGAGAGAAGAGGCAGCCAGTACTGCTGTTAAAAATGAGAAAGTAATGTGCACAAACAAAGTCTCTCTCACTCTCTGAAATGAGAAAAGAGTGGCGGAGGCGTATCGTGGAGGTGGTGGAGGCGTGTGAGAGAGATTGAGAGAAGTGCTACGAGGGTGAGAGAGAGAGAGAGAGAGAGTAGAGAGAACGGAATTAGAAAAGTTTGTATGGTGTTACATGTACAGTGCCTCTCCAGATTTGCGAAGGCGCTGTAGCTAAAATGTATATTGCATTATAGATAGCTAAGCCAATACAGGCCTTTTTTTTTTTTTTTCATTTTGTATTGCTATCCAAAATGATTATGCCAATGTTTTATATGCTCTTAATGGTTAAATTTTAGAATTTTTGGTCTTTTAGCTACTCTTTCGGAGATACTCTAGTCGTGATATTGTGAAAGTTTTGCAGTTCCAACAAATATGCAGTGGCTAATTGTCATGTATTGGGTTAATATATAGTGGCCAATAATTGGCTAATTCTCTTTTCGTGTAAATACGAGTATCGAAAGTATGATGACAGTTTTTTCTTTTATAATGCATAGACGTCATGTCCTTCAAATCAAACACAAACCCTAGCTGTATATATTGCTGGAGCAAATAAGATGGTGGCAACAAAGGGTTGTTAAAGAAAGTCTTTTGAAGGAGAGAAGAGACTGGTTGGTTTTAGAAATTGCCCCACCAAAAAAAGCCTAAAAGGAAGGAAAAAAAAAGAATTGCTAAAAAAAAAGATCAAAGATGCCCATAATTTATCCAAATCAAAACGTATCTACAAAATGGGTCCCCTGATTATGAGTTTGTTAGAAGTCAAGACAAAAGGGGCAGAAAAGGGGGAGATTTAATCAATTCATTAGAATAATGGACAATCGGTACTCGTCAACACCCACATAAAACCCAAATACACAGTAAATCTAAAGGAAAATGCTTAAACATCTACTAGAAATCCTTCTAGGGGATCAACTACTATTTTTCTTTTATTATTTTAAATCAAATGGAGTCCACCTCTTCAAATGAAGAGATGGGCCCCACTTGATTTTAAAAATAAAAAAATGCTAGTTGATCCCCTAGAAGGATTCCTAGTAGATGTTCTAGCACTCCTCAAATCTAAATTATAGTGTATCGAATTATTAAAAATTCAGATAATAAATATAAGAAAGTATTTATGAAATTATATGCTCAAATAAAAGTGAGGGTTCTTTGAAATTTGCTCGGATAAATAGGCTTTATAATTTTTTTTTCACATTTATTACACGAATTATTAATAACTCAAATAGCAAAATTATTATTATTTAACAAAAAAAAAAAAGAAGCAAAATTATTAAAAATTTCTATCCGTACTCACAAGAGAAAGAGAGTGAAAGTGAAAGGTATCTTCTAAATCTTGCGTGTTGATGATGAATTGATGACGCTGTTTTGACATCACAGCATGAACATGCTAGTACTAATCAGCAAAGAATATATCTTACATGCTTCCATTTAATATCATCCAAAGATTTATTAATTATTTTGTGAGAAGTTGATCATATAGATCTCAATAGTTATTCTTCGATCATATGGCATCAATTTTCATTTTAGAATTGAATAAAGAAAAAAATTCATAAATTCAAGATTTATTCGATGAATTTTTTTTCTAGGTAAGAAATTTTGACATATGGCATAATTGGAGTTGAATAGAGGAGATAAATCATTTTAAATTGGGCCTACGTACGTGTGGGAAATACTTTGAGATTTTTGTTTTTTGTTTTTGTCTTTAAATGTTTTGAGAATTATTTTCTAAAATATGGGTTCACATTAAAAAAGTGTTGTTTCTAAAAGCACGACTGAAAACTTGTTTGAATAATTATTTTAAAAAGTGTTTTTCAAAACATAAAAGAAACAAAAACAAATCTAGAGAAGCAAAAAATAAGAAAAAATAAAATAAAATTGAACCTACCGGAGGCTGCCCCTCCACGGGTGGTGGCCACACAGTGACAAGCAAACAAATTCGATAAATCGAACAACCACACGTGGTTACTAGACAATTTTGTTATGACAGTTATGTAGTGGCCATCGGACAGATCAATCAATCAACCACACATTCTATTCGGGCGGCCATGTGATGGCCGCTAAATAAATATGTGATACTAGTTCTTTTTGTTATTTATTTTTAATACTAGGTTTTAGACCAAATATCAAACCTATTTTAAGAAAATCATCAAATAAAAACTTCTTCTTTTGGGAGTTAGTAATTCCTATTCGCGTATCGGGTTCGAATCATGTCGAGATATAATTATAAGATTATATAGGTCAATCTTAATCCGTCTCATTTAATTAAACGGGTCAGACTCCTCAACCCTAACTCACTAATTCGTATCAAGTTTGTGTTAAGTTTATAAGTCGTATAAAAAACTAATAATCCTAAATATCATGTGTCAAATTCAAACCATGACAATACATACTCATAAAACCATATATATCAATTATAATCTAACTCATTTAATTAAATACATCATATACTCTATCCTAATCCTACATTATTTTTATGTCAACTTCACGGTGATAGCAAAAATTGTGAGCCTAAATCTAAGGAGATGCGTTTAAAACTTGTAAATGAAAAGTATATAATTATATATACGTGAAATGACAACTTGAACTTTTACCGAGAAGAAGAGGTAGAAACAAAATATTACACGACAAAATAATGGAACTAAGAATGGAAAGAAACCAATGCCCTTAATTTGTTTAACCTGGGGCCACCTTCTATGTGTCTCTCAGATATAACACTTGTCAATAGAAGGGTAAACTCAACCTTCCTGCCCTGGAAGGAAAGCCCTACTTGTCTGGTCTGCTTATCTTACCGTGTTCTTCAAGGGACTGCAGATTTTGAAAAAGAAACATCACAAGGCCTCTACCTGGGTAGGGGCTACTGGACAGAGGTTTTGGAATACAATTTAATGCAACCCAACTGAAATAAAAGGGCAGGAGGCCCCACTCACGTCGCAGTTACTTATTGCTACTGAAGCTCATTAAACCTGGCCTATCCGTTGCCCATCTCTCTTAAGTCCCTTTCATTTTTATTTTTCCTGTTCTGTTTCTTGGAATATTCTTTTATCTATATATATATATATATATGCGGATTAATAATTCACAATAAGTCAATGATATTATAATCAGTGTTTTGTATGAATTCATGATATGGAGATGCCTCATGAAAGGTACAAATATTAAGGAAAATTGCCCAAATCATCAGGCACATATCACATGGGATTACTGGCCAAGATGGTTTTCTTTATTGTCTCACTGTACTAGTTTGTGTAGTTTTCAGAGAACCCAATTTTGAAAATTATTAATACTCATGCAGTAAGCAACTTCTTCTCAAATCAAACTTTTGCTTTCAAAGTGGGTTTAGCGTTATAGGCTCATGAATGATTTTTTTTTTTTTTTTTTGGGTGCAATTAATGATAACATAAACTACCGGACTCCCATTACATTAAAGTATACTCTTTTCTTCATCTTCTTCTTCTTTTCTTTTCTTCTTTTTTCTTTTTTTTCTTTTTGTATTTGTTGGAAAATAGAATATGTTAGTGGCAAAGAGGGTTTATGGCCGACCTGATAAGTCCTTCTTACCTACTCTTCATATCATGCGCATGCTTTTACACCCTTTGTTTTTTTTTAGGTATTATTATTGCACAATAATTCAATCTTCCCTCTGTATTTTATCTCGATCTCTTTAGAAGCTTACTAGGAGGAATTGAAGTTTTAAACCCTAACAAATTTGGACATTGTAAATTAAGGGACCTTCAGGACATTGAGATGATGGAAAGTACAGAAATACCCACTAGCAGACGGACTGAATAAATTGTTTCATGGAGACCAGAATCGTCAATATTTAACATTAATTGAAGAACTTCCCAAATTTTCTTTCCATGATCATCCTAAGAATCTGATGATACGGAAGTATATACGCATGCATGTCTATGCAAATCTTGATATGGGTATGTATATATATAGAACATGATGCAATAAAACAAACTCAAAATAGAAAATTAGAAAAGATGAGAAGAATTAATCACATACCAAGTGTTGAATTTGTTGGTGAAGAAGAGGGATGGAGAAGGGTGTAAAAGGAGATATTGACGCGGCTCAATCAAAATCAAATGGCTAATTTCTCTTTTAACCATGTCTTCAAATTGAGCCACGTTAATACCTTCGTTTACAAAATATTTTAACACCCCTCCATCTCTGAATTAACCTCCTTGCTTCATCATCTTCTCCAGAAAACCGATCTGAACTCAAAGCTCCTTAATTTTATTGAGAGAAAGAGAGAGAGAGGGAGAGAATTCTTCTCAGAGAGAGAGAGAGAGAGAGAGAATTCTTCTGAAAGGGTACTGCTTTATAGAAACTCTTTTGGTGAAGAGGGTTTCTCGCGGGGATCTGCGTTATATGGGCATAGCTTTTGGGTTCCACAGCATTTGCTGCCTAAAGGGAAGCAAAAGCAGATAAAACCACCACGAAGCAACTGTTTTTGTGTTTATGTACGTATGCCAATTTGACTACTTTTTTTTTTCTATGACACGGAGGGGCACCACGTAGGCCCTATCGATCGATGGAATTTGTGAAATTTTTTTACGTACACTGATTTTTCCCTTTTGGATGAATTTGACTGGTTTTTATACTACCCTTTGTCTTGGCGTAATTTGTTACGAATGATATCTTTAATTCTAGCTAGTTTTGCTTTCCGACTATTATTCCTGGAGGCTGGAGCTTTTCACACTGATTTTCTTTTTTAATGATGTTTCTAATTATAATTAACGGCCGGTTATATAAAAACTTACGAGTGGTGTGCTTTCAACTGTCCTGGAGGCTGGAGCTTTTCACACTGATCATGATTTTCTTTTTTAATGATGTTTCTAATTAACGGCCGGTTATATAAAAACTTACGAGTGGTGTGCTTTCAACTGTCCTGGAGGCTGGAGCTTTTCACACTGATCATGATTTTCTTTTTTAATGATGTTTCTAATTAACGGCCGGTTATATAAAAACTTAAAGAGTGTTGTGATTTCAAGTGTATAATTTTTGAGTTCCACCCTCCCGCATGATTAATTTGTATGGGTAATTGTTTGTGAGATCGAGTGAGGGTTACAATGAATTGTGATCTGCCAAAAACAAGAACATGTCAAAAACATATATATAATATAAGGTGTTAAAGAGTTAATTAAATAATTAAATTATTGGATATAAATTTTCTACAAATTGGCCTATAAAAGTAACATGTGTCCTAAGCATGTGAGAAATACATGTTTTTTTTATTAATGTTATTTAAAAAGTATATGGAAAATACATGCTATTAAAAAAAGCATATGCTTAATTCTCACATGCTATATGTGGACATATATTACTTTTAAAAGTCAGTTTGTAGAAAATTTTTGTCGTTTAAGTTTATAGGAAGAGATGAATTTAATCATTAATTTAATTAAACTATTGACCAATACATAGAATATTTAATTAAAATGATATATGAATGATGGAGATATGGTTAGAACTCAAGACCTACTTTCATACCATATTAAATCACCATTTGTCTCCAAAAGCTTAAGCTGATAAGAAGAAGTAAATTTAATAATTTAATCAATACTTTATTCTCACTCATGTGTGGGCTCAAACTCTCTTTTTAATAGTTGAAGCCCAACACGTGAAATATTTAATTGAAGTGAGAGGTAAATGACAGAGTCAAGGTTTGAATTCGGGACCTTTGGCTCTAATACTATGTTAAATCATCATTTATTCCAAAAGCTTAAGTTGAGAAAAAGAGGTAAATTTAATCATTTAATTTATAATTTAACAAATTCGAACATTGTCTCTTAATTTACCTCCTATATTAATTAATATTCATATGTTACGTCTTACTTATGAATCCATACTATTTTATGGTCAATATTTTATTTTGTTGCATCTAATTACGATGTATATGATGCTACATTATTTAAAAATTTTAAATGGCGTGGGAATATATATATTCTCCACTCAGCATCATGTACGCCGTTAAATATATGCAACAAAATAAAGTTTTGACCATGAATGACTCATTTCTATTTTAAATGAAATTGAGACGGTCTTATTCCCACTTCTTAAGACAAAATGTTAAAGTATTAGTTAAATTATTAAATTCATCATTTATTATCAAACTTTTGGGGTAAGTTGTGATTTAACCCAAGGTATGAACAAGTCATGGTTTTTCACCTCATCAAAAATTGCATTTTTTTTCTTCTATATACACTTTCATTCTGTATCTTTAGGAATTCTGCTGCCCTTTCTTTTATTTATTTTTATTTTATTTTATGGTGCATTTAGGGCTGTAATCGAGTCGAGCTTTAAGATTTTTAGCTTGGCTCGTTTAAGAAAATATTTAAACGAGTCGAGTTCGAGCTCGAGCCGGGTTTAGAAACCTCAGCTCAAGCTCGGCTCGTTAGACAATACTCGAGCTCGAGCTCAAGCTCGCGAATTCTCGAGCTCGATTAAAAGGCTTTGACGACTCGAGCCCGAGCTTGATAAAAACGCTTTTCGAGCCTTAAAATGGGTCAGCTATGCTCATTTAAGGCTTTTCGAGCCTTAAATGGGCAGCTCGGCTCATTTATTAACTTATAACCTACTTATAACCTATTTTAATTAATTGATTTATTAACTTAATAGTATTAGTTTAGTATATGTTAATAATATACATTGTTCATTATAATACTAATCATTTAATTTGATACTATATTAATAGCATTGCTAAGTATATAATGATAATGAATCAATTATATAAATTATAATGATTAAACCTAACAAAGTTTTATCTTATTTCTATTATTATTTGATCTAGTGTTTATATAATTATATGACATAAGTACAATATTCAATAACTTAAATCATATGATAGTGAGAATGATAACTATATAATGATAATGAATCAATGATATAAATTATAATGACTAAATCTAACAAATTTTGATCATATTCCTATTATCATTTGATCTAGTGTTTATATAATTATATGACATAAGTAATAAATACAATGTTAGATAACTTAAATCATATGATAATGATAATAATAAGCTGTTTTATTCGAACTTTAAACGAGCCGGTCTATTTAAGCCTTAACCAGCTAGGCTCGCGAGCCCCTATCGAGCGAGTCGGGTATGTATCACTAACTAATCAAGCGGGTTTTTACAGTAACGAGCGGGTTTGTATTGTACCGAGCTCGAGCTCGGATCGAGTTTAACCGAGCGGGTATCGAGCGCGTTCGCGAACAGGCGGGCTCATTTACAGCCCTAGGTGCATTAGCCTAACATACAAGCATATAATGTAAGGCTCCAGATTTTCACTAATTTGCTATTTAGATTGTTAACAATTAAAATAATAAATATGAGAGAGCTCATATGAAACTTACTTATCCCAACAGATTGATAGGTTACCCAAGACTTATTAGGTCATATGGGTCTCATAAGGCTTTCACATATTTGCCGCCCGAGTTGTTAAACAATCAAATTGTTTGGAATCCCTTTCTATAAAGTAATCCCCCAATCAAATGAGAAAAGAAGAAAAAAAAAAAAAATTGCTTGGGCCTAGTTTGTGGGATTATTATTGATTAACAAGGATAAGATTGCTCTAGTCTGGTCCCTCAATTTGGCATCCTAAGCTGAGAAGAAGCTCTAAACCAAGTATCTCATGTGGAGTTGCCTATATTAATTTGGTTGTTCACAGTAATTGAATAAGATGAAAGAGATCGTCATTGACCTATGAAATCAACTTTTTGGGTGAGTTGGGTCCAATAGCCAAATAAGTCCAGAAGCGCTACAAACAAGAATATGAAAAGAGTTTCTAAAGGTAGGTGAGTAGGTGAGACCCCAAAGACTTCTGGCAAAGGATTTTTAGCTTTTGGAAATTGAAGTGCACCGAAAATCGAATATCGCATAATTTAGATCAACCAGTAACTACCTAGCTAGAGATACCTACCAAAAAATAAAAGAAAAAAAGAAAGATCACCTAGAGGATGGAGATGTCAAATCAAGATCCACGGTTTGGTTTACTCATAGGCATCATCTATGAAATATTTATTCTTTCTAAAATATTATTATGTTTCTCTCTTCAAGTGCATAAAATTTATTTGATAGAAAATTAATTAAAAATTAAACAAAAATGACATATAAGAAAAACTAAATATATACCGTTGTTTGTCTTTAATTTATTAACATATAAACTGTTTATACTATTTGATTTTTTTTTTTATCAATAACCAAATGTTCATTTCCATTTTTGGCTGAATAAAATAATTCATCACTTTTATATACAGATTTTAAATTCATTTCCATTTTTTGTGAAATGAAATATTTCACAAATTAATGGTCACAACCAAATAAAAAAAGTAGCATTAAAAACAAACAACTATAACAAAATTATCACATTGGCTATTTTTTCTTGTATAACCATAACAATATCTAATAAAAATGAAAGAAAATTAAATAGTAGCATCAAAAAGTCAAAAAAGGTGAAAAGTTAAGATTCTGGTTTAGGTATTAAGTCAGATGGTTTAGGTACTAAAAAAACATTTCTCTTAATTACTTTTCTTTGATTACTCATTATTTTTTATTTTTTTGAAGTTGATTTTGTGTGGATTTCTCTGCAGGAGAAGGAAGAGAAGAGATTTTCATTTTTAGTGTTGGCCGAAAATGAGGATTAGTGGATTTTGTAATGGTCGAATGGCCACATATGTAAAAATTCTTATCTCATTCCTACTGATTTTCTGTGTTATGCGTCTCCTAAACTGTAGTTTCTTGTACCTAAAATGTAGTTTATTGAAGATATTGATGCTTTTTGTATTTTTTTAAATTATTTTGATAATTTAGTGGCTTTTTTTTTAAAAAAAAAATAGAAACACCAATAAATTTCTTCAGCGTTTGAATTACGTACAAACGCCAAAAAATTTGTCAGCATTTCCAAAAACATCAACAATATTTGACTTTTTCTTGGCGTTGATTTTAAGATGAGAAAAACCATTTCCCGACACATGAATACTCATCCCTCCATACAAGCTAGAAAATAAACACCAAGAAAGTTTCTTGGCGTTTATATAATTCCCGGCGTTTAAAGAACGCCAGGAATGAGTGTATTTTTTGTAGCGATTCCCTTCAATTTTTTTTTTTTTTTTTTTAAGCAGTGACAACCAAACGTGATAATCTTTTAGGACTAAACACCCCATAATAGTTTTTTTTTTTTCTTCTAATTACTCCATAATAGTGTTTGTTATGGCTTAAGGTGGCTTACAACAATATCTCTTCTAAAAGTTTTTCTTCTTATAAGGCCAAAAATTTAGGACTAGAATTGTTAGTCTTACAGAATTCGTGAAAAGTTTGCTAAGCATTTGACGAAATTTAAAAAAAATTACAATTCAAGTGATCAACATGACCATTCTCATGAAATGCGAGAATTCAAACTCCTAACTTTTATGCAAGTGGAAAATGTCAAATGGTAATTCCTGATACGTACACATGGGACTACATGCGTTGTGTGTTAATTTGAAGCTTAATTCTTTTAGTTTAAGCTTTTGAGATGAGTAATATTGTAATAATATCATATTCAGTGTCCGACAAGATGAGTGTTGAATAAAACATTTATATGGTGGAATCCCATGAGATTCTGGGTATGTTGTTACCCATCACCCATGGTGGAGTGGAAGTATATATGTTAGGCACCAATCTAACAATCACCAATTAACCACATAAATAAACATGGGAAGGCAGTGGACAAGCAAATCCTCAACGTTCACATTCTTCTCAATAGAATGTCTCCAATGGTCACTTTCCTCACAAAACTAGTCTCAACTAGCAAGATAGAAGAATAAGCCAAATAAATGGTGGATTATGTATGTTCCCTTGTACAACTGCAATCAGTTGATCAATACATACCTCTAAGCGAGTGAAATAAATCAGGACACAAATTTCTTACAAATTGATTTAAATGTAACCTGTACAAACCAATTTTTAAAAACAACACGTGTTCTTTAAGATATTAAAAAATCATGTACAAAGCAGGTCCTATTAAAAAAATATGTACTGTATGTTCACATGCTAATTAAGGACACAATTAGCCACTTTAAAGACTGATTTTTAGGAAATTCTGTCCAATAAATCATTAAGCAATAACATTAATTCAGTATTTTCATGGTTTAGTTCTTGAGTTACCATGTGGTTCCTATCCTTTGGTATCATGTTAGGCGCCGGCCAATCTAGCGATCGATCACCAACCACATGGAAGGCAAGAAATAAACATGGGCAGGCCGTGGACAAGCAAATCCTTAACCTTCACTTTCCTTCAATAGAATGTGATCTCCAACTGTCACTTTCCTCACAAAACTATTCTCAATTTTATAAGATAGAATAAGCCAAATAAATGGTGGATTTCATTTCCTTGTACAACCACAAGCAGCTCATTGTATATGTACCTATATATAAACCAGTGAAATAAATCATTAAGTAATAACAATTCAGTATTTCCTTAATTAGTTTAGTTCTTGAGTTACCTTGTGGTTCCTATCAAAGTCCCACATTTTAAATATATCATTAGAATGAGTGGTTAATATAACACAATTGAACTCAAAATTTATTAGTTTAAGCTTTTAGGTTGAATGATAAGCATTTCATTGCTTAATTACTACAGCCCTCCTCTTCTTTGTTTGGTTAGGTAATGATCACTTTAAGCCTTTTCTTCTTCTCACCGAGTTCTTAATTTTTTGGTTGTCTTCCAAATTATTGTAAGAATTACAAATTCCACATTTAGATTTAATTTTTCGAGTAAAAAGTAACTACATCTAAGTACGTTTAGAAAAAAGTCTACTTTTCACCCAAAATTAATTGTCCATAATGCCCTAATTACTAAATGATATGTATATTATGGACATAAATTTCCTAAGAACTATATTATGGACAAATTTGTTTACAAATTAGGTTGTAGGAAAATTCCTCTAACCTAATGTATAAAAGTTTCATGTGTTTCTTAGCATGTGAGAAGCACATGTTTTTTTAGAGTAATGATAAATATCAACTCATGTCTACCAAAAATTGATGTAGCTTTTAAAATAATCATTGGATTTGTAATAAATCATTGTTAACTTTTGATTCAATGATAATTTTAAAAGTTACATCAATTTTAGGTGGATACAAAATGAGTATGGGGTTGACATGTATCAATACTGCTTTTTTAAAAGCATTGACAAAAGAGTAATGATAAATGTCAATCTCATGTCCACCTTGCGTCCACTCAAAATGATGCGGCTTTTAAAATTACTATTGAATTTATTATAGATTATTATTGACTTTTGATCAAATGGTGATTTTAAAAACTACATCAATTTTGAACAGACATAAGATAGACATGGGGTTGACATATATTATTACTCTTAATAAAAAAATGACAGAAATTTTCTACAAACTAGTTTGTAGAAAACTCCTACAACCCCGCCTTTAAAAGTAGCATGTGTCCTTTAAGTGTATGAGAAGCGCATGCTTTTTTATTTATGCTATTAAAAAAGCATATGAGAACTGAGAAGCACATGCTATTAAAAAAAACATGTGTTTTTCACATACTAAAGATACATATCACTTTTAAATGCTGGTTTATAAAAAATTCGTACAAACCAGTTTGTATGAAATTTTTATCCATATAAAAAATGGTTAAATACCTTTTCAGGACTTGGGTTTTAACCACTTTATTTTTTTCACTTACGTTTCATTTTTATCAATAGATGATACCTAGCTAGTTTATGGGAAAAGACCCAGACGATACCTCCATCTATGTTTCGTCAAAATTTTAACGGAAGTCCATGTGTTTCAATCAAAACAGCCACATGTAACTACCATTTTTTTAGAAAATAAAAATTTAAAATTAAAAAAAAATAAAAATAAAAAAGGAAAAAGGCAAGGGATGGCTCAAACCACCGCTTTGAGCCAAGGGGTGGCCAACCCCATTTTGGCCAATGAAGTTGGCTGGCCACCCTTAGCCACCCCCATGGCCAATTTGGGGGTGGCCAAACCACTCCCCCATAGCATTTGTGGGTGGTTTGGCCACCCCCAAAAGGGTAAAAATAAAAAATAAAAATAAAAATTGTATGGTGCTTCGGCCACCCGTAGACTAGCTGTAAGAGGTGTTTGAAACCACCTCAGGCCAAACGGGGGAGACCGAGCCACCCTAAAAGCCCTTAGAGGTTGTTTCGGCCACACTTATTGGCCAAAATAGGTGTGGTTTGGCTCAAAGGAGTGGTTCGAGGCATCCCTTACCCATTTTATTATTATTATTCAGTTTTAGATTTTTTAATTATTTTTTAATGTTTTTTTTATTTTTCTTTAAGTTTTTAATTTTTATTTTTTAAACTCTTATAATAATAATGAAGCCTCACCCTAAAACTATCAAATAATCTCCAAAATTATTGACAACTACAAATATTATAATTCTAAGATCAAAATTCTCAAATTACCAACAACAACAAATAATTAAACGAAGAACGAACTGAAAGAGATAGTTAAAACTCACCACTAAAAGGCAATCCACCGAAGGGATACAGAGATGTAGTGATCACCACTTAAGGGCAACTTTCATGAGATATTGAATAAAAAACAAGCTCACCACTCAATAAAAAAATTTTAAAAAAAAAAATCCCAGAGAGATACAAAACACCAACAAGAAGAAAACTCTTCATCTAAAAAGCCAAAGGCTTAAACTTTTATTTTCTCAAGCTTCAATGAAAAATAACACAATTAAAACATGCCTTTATATAGGTTAAGTTGGACTGTTCTCCAAGCAATATACTTGAAGAAAAAGAAAAAGAAAATACAAAACATGCATAACGTATATTAAAACTTGGAGACGAAGCAAAATACTCAGAGATAAAATGCCAAAATAATCGTCAAAATTTAGTTGTCTATATTAACACCTCCTAAATGTTATTGTTGCAATCAAGTGAAAGAATCAAATAAATCAAAGCATTGAATAGGGATGCTTAAACTGGATTAGGCTGTATCATTTGTTTGACTTTCTTTCTCCCACNAGTGCAGTCTAAAAACTGACCATGTTGAATTTGAATCCATACCTTAGATTTATTTCACGGTCTAAATTTTGTTTGGTTGCATTTTAACCATGAAATGGACCGATCCTTATATGATATGTCTTACTATATGTTTGGTCAACAAACTTATAAATTTATTCATGACAAACATTGAACTACTTCTTTCCAATATAAACAGCAACAGATCCTCTTCTACAAAATGGGACCACTGTTAGGTCAATAAACTCAAGAATTTATTCATGATTAACATTGAATTAGTTCTTGTTTGTCTAGCCAACAATATAGTGCCACTTTTACAAAAGGGACTAGTTGTACTGTTGTTGATAAGTAAGACAGGTAGCCATCCTTTGTTCAGGTCCCTCAGACTCGGTTCAACACATCTTGTTGGATTGTTTTTTATTTTGCCAAGGACATTTGGAGATCTTCTTGATGGCCTTTCGACACGGCAGTTTTTGAAGTGCAACCTATTGAACTGTGGATTAGAGCTCTCATCAGACCTCATGAGTTCATCTCGATTCCCTTGACTGAGGTATTTGAATTTCAAATCTCGGCAACTATCACCTTGGATGCTATTTGGGCAGCTAGGAACAATTGTGTGCATAATGGTCTCTCCCCTAATTTGCATAACGTGATTATTCAAAGTTAGACTTTGATTTCTCACCATATTAAAGCTTGGGTTGACTCCTCATAACCAAATCTTCTTTAGAATTGCCCTCCTGAAGCTATTGTCAAACTCATTTTTGATGTGGCAATTAGAAGCTCTTACATGGTGGTTGTTAAGGTTCTCTTTGATCATGATGGTGACATTCTTTGTGCCTTTACTAAAAGAGTAATGATAAATGTTAACATTATGTCCCCCTTGTATCCATTCATTGAATTTGTACTAGATTATTATTGACTTTTGATCAAATAATAATTTTAAAAGTCATATCAATTTTAAATGAATATGGGTAGACATGGGGTTGACATATATCATTATTCTTACTAAAAAGCTCCAAATGCTGGATATCTCTACTGGAGAGGCCAATGCCACTCTCCTTGCGGTTGAAGTCGTTGCTGCCTCCTCTTCTCTAAACATTTTGTGGAAAAGTGATTCTCTTTCAGTTATTAAGTTTATCAACAATGTCAATTTCTATGCTAATCAGCCTATTGCTCCTATTGTAAGTGATATCATTTTGTAATCTTTCTTATTTTTCTTTTTAGTCTACTACCAAGATTTCTAGAAAAGCTAATCTTTGGGCACATTTTGTTAGAGCATTCCTAGCAGCCTCAACTAATTTTACTAGCCAATTTAACCAAAAATCACATTATCTCTATTTTAATTATCAACTTTTTTAAAGCACCTCTAGCAGCCTCAGCAAATTAACTATCCATTATCACTATTCCATTTAAATATTATTTTTCATAAATTTGTTTATTCTTTCTCAAACGTTTATATTTTTTGAATATTTGTTTTTTAAACGGTCATATTTTTGAATATTTATCTTATTCTAATGCTCATGTTTTGAAATTTTTTTGTCTTTTTTTTAACGGTCATATTTGTGAATTTTTGTCTTATTCTAATGGTCATATTTTTAAAAAATTTATCTTTTTCTTAACGATCGTATTTTTAAAATTGTCTTATCCTAATAGTCGTGCAAGAGGAAAAGAAATAGGAGAGAAGGAAGAAAAAAAAAAAAAAGAAAATAGGGAGGCAAAGGTGCGTAAATAAAAAGAAAAGGAAAAAAGAAAAGGAAAAAGAAATGAGAATGGGGAAGCAGAGGTGCGTAGAAAACAAAAAGAGAAAGACAAAAAAGAAGAAGAAAAAATTAAAGTGAAAAATGTGAGAGAAAATATAATTTTTTAAAAGTTTGATGAGTGAATAGTACTCATCAAACCTGATGAGTACTATTCACTCATCAGATATTTTGAGCTAAATTGTTGAGATCATTATAAGGGATTTTTATACTTTTTAATTAAATTGCCTCAACAAAATAACTAAAAGACCATTAGTAATGCTCTTACTAAATAAGTTGCTTCTCATCATAGTTATAAAAGCATTCCTTTTTTTCTTTCTTTTTAATCTTATGTAAGAATCAAGACTGAGAAATAGCCTCCTTGATCTCCTCCTCCTTTTCCCCTGTTTTTATCCAACCAAAAAAAAAAGCCATCCTTTGTTCAGCCAAGAAACTCGAATGTCAGACAATTGGTTCGGTTTGTCAATTGCAATTACTAGGTTTTATGAGTCTTTCCAACCTTCCTAGATCACATAATTGTTGTAAGTCCTAGTAGCCTCAAGCTCTTTCAAGGAAAAATAAAAAATAAAAAAGAGAATCCATTTTAGGGTAATATTATATAACATACAAATATTTTGTAAATATTTGACAAAGTTGATGTAGCAAAGACTAGTAGCCATTGGATCAACTATTGTTAATACATATATTCAATAGCTACTAAACTTTGCCACATCAACTTTGTAAGATGTTTGTGTGNTTATGTAACATTACTCTTTATTTTATAGTACATATTAGATTTGAGAACTGCTATAAATCGCATTTTTATTTCACAAGGATTCCTTTTATAATTATTATTATTATTATTTTAAATGTGGCAATGTTAATCAACCAATCTTAAAAAAAGTAATAAAAAATTCAAGAACTGATTGGTACTATTACATCAACATAATAAAATAAAAATAGTGGTATATAACATTTTTTAAAATTTTATAAATTTAATAATATATATGTTGTTACGTCGTTTAAAATTTTAAATGACACAATATTATAAACACCATAAATACAATAAAACAAAATTTAAATTATGAAGTAAATACTCCCCATTTCAATTGAAATCGAGAGGACCTGATCCGAGCATATAACAGTTTTATCTGGACACTTCTTTAGCAAAAAGAAATAAATAAATCACAGCAATTTTTTCTGGAAATTTTTTTTTTTCTGTTCTTATTCTTTTTTTGGGCTTAATTAAATGGGCCAAGTCCATTTCTCGCAGTTTTCTTGTATCGAAACCAAATCCTTCTATGGTAGGCCAGCTCAAGTGCATTTTTTTTTAAAAAAAAAAAAGCCCAAAGCTCAACGTATTATCCAATAAGGCTTAAGTTGGGTTTGCTTGGACCCAGTTGGAGTAACCTTCAACTTCATGAATGGCTTGGGGTGAAGAAAAAAAAAAAACACCTTATGATGGTTGATGCTGATGATTTTCTTTTTTAATAAATAATAATGGGTTACACATTTTTTTGGCCACATATCAAACCCAGTTATTCTATTAAAAATAAATGTAAAAAACCATGTATTTTAAGAATAAATGTTAATTAAAAAAAAAAACTTATGATGGTTGATGCTGATGATTTTCTTGTTTAATAATGGGTTACACATTTTTTTGGCTACATATCACACCCAGCAAAGTCCAATGGCACCCTTATCAGAGTCGTTGGACCTGACAACTACTCTATGTTAATTCTATTAAAAATAAATATAAAAAATTATGTATTTTAACAATAATTGTAATTTGTAACATTTTAATCTCATATTAACAAAATGACCAATTCACATATAATGGATGATTTATGAAGGCATTCATGATTGTTAAGTCCTATATTAAATTTTTTATGAGATAAGATTGTTATTTAAAAGCGATTCTAAAGAGTTCTAATTATAACACTAATGTTGGATAGCGCTTTTCTTAAATCACTACAAATCGAAAAATAAAAAATTTCTTTCAAAATAATAATTAAAAATATATGTACATAGGGCTTTTCAGTTCCAAAGACAAGTAGAATAGGACAAAAAATAAAAAATACTATATAAAATATATTAAGTATTTCACGTATTTGATTTTATTTACTATAAAGAAATTTGAGTCTATATCGTTGTCAACACCCAATCCTTCTCACTAGATATTGAGGGCTTGTTTGACAAAATGCTAGATTTTGGTATATTTTTTTTAAAAAAATTTATATCAAAGCATTTCAATTTTTTATATTTTATCAATAACTTTTTAACAATTATTTTCACTTTTTATATCACATCAAATACTTTTTATTACTATTCAAATAAAAATTTTATTACAAATAAAATTTTTTTACTTTTCCATGCGAACTTGACGTCATCCCTATCTTTCCTCTAGTATATCACTAGTAGTCCTTCGTGAGTGCGGCATGCACCTTTTTATTTGTTTCAGAGCCATTATTTATACTTTAAATCACAACATTAAAACTTAAAAATTTCCGACCGTCCCGATGCCAAACTACCCTAAAGTTGCCAACTAACACGAGTCGCATGAGGCAACTCCACCAAACAAGTTTAGAAAATGACGTGGTGGCACGAGGCAACTCACCAAACCAGTTTGCATACTTAATTTGACTGCCAAAATGACCTTTACATCCAAGCTTGGCGGTTCATAGATTTTAATGTCATGAATTGAAGTAGATTTTTTTTTTTTTATATTAATTATATTATTTTTAATTTTAATTTTTAAGCAATCGTATTGCATTGGTGACCACCACTAGAAGCCTCCCAACTTTGACTGATGCCAAAGTTTCCCTTTGCGATGGACAAAACACGCTTGACATAATTCCTATCATCATTTTTTTCAAAAAAATACTCAAGATGTCTACAATTTAAGTGGGTTTATAATATTCATAACTAATATAAACTAATTAAGGCTCCGTTTGTTTCGATAGTCAACGAAAAATATTTTTAGTTTGATTAAAAAAATTTCTTTAATTTCTGTAAAATAATTTATATTTTTTGAAAAAGTAAATAATTTTTTGAATTTGAACTTCTCATTTTCAGAACTCCACTAATCTATCGTAGGCACTATGTGAAAATACCACCAAACTACTGTCAAACTTCTGTAGAACTCAAATTTTTAAGTTAATTTTTTTGTAGTTTTTTTTTTAATTATATTTGTATGATTTTAATAAAGATTGATTTTTTATAGGTTAAGATGATCAAAGGAAAATATTCAAAGTATTTGTAATTTTTGGTATATGCCAAATGCCGAATTAAAATACAATTTTTTTAATATATTTTTTGATAAAAAAATATTTAATGTTAAAACAAATAGAACATTGTAAGTTCACAAAAAAATAGGGTAAGATATATATTGTTACAATGAAAACTTTTTATTTAATATTTTGAAGCGAATTTCACAAGGGGTGTCCAAGTTCACCGCGTACCGACCGTGTACCGACCGAGTTTCGACCGTCTTCGACCGCCTACCGCCCACTAACGGTCGGTAAGCGGAAGAAAAAAATTTCTTACGACAATTGTCGGTCGGTAGGCGAAAATGGTTTTGTACCGACTGCCTACCGATTTTAACCGACTTTAACCGACATTCACATTCTCATAATCAATATAATTGGAAATGATAAAAATTCACATTTTGAGAAATCTAATCATATTGTGCCACATCACTTTGTAAGAGTTTTTTTGTAAAAATTTTTTAAAGTATTTTATGATGTCACTATAAGAATGTAAATGACCGACCTAATAGGTTTGTGAATGTTGATTATGAGAATGTAAATTTGAAATAGGTTTTTATATTATTGGGTCATATTATATTTTAAAAATATTCATAATTTTTGAAAATTGCCATATTAGAAACCCTATTTTTCGACCCAAAAAACGAATAGGCTGCAAGGCCATAACCTAAAAATTGGCCCAAAAAGTGCATGGGCCACCAAGCCGAACCAGAAACTTGACCCGATTTAACCGACATTTCCGACAAAAGTCGGTAATGTCGGTAGGCGAAACAAGCCCACATGCGGTAAAGTCGGTACAATTTCCGACTTTACCGACTGTGATTTGGCGAAAGACAAAAATGCTATTTTCGACACCAACTTAACCGACGAACACCCCTAGTTAACATGTGCGCATGTAAACAGTCAGAATTTCAGCGTCATGGACTCGTGCGAATTGGGTAGGGTCCTATCAGCCGTGAGGGAAGGTCTCCACACAATGTGAGTCCACGTGCGCAGGTTGCTCAGCTAGTGAGTCCGAGGTCCAGTGTTCGAACCTCGGACCTATAAACATGGAAATTTGATTTATTTGATGCATTTTAAGCAGTTCTTTCTCGAGGTCTCAACGTCTCTATCTGACTCGACAGAGGATACAATCAAGGATTGAACAAGTCTTACAGAGGAAGCGTGTTGCTCTCGACCTTTATATTTTTCACCTAATTTTAACGCCCAGTGCTTGTCATCTGCTTGACGAAAGTCCTCAACCAATACTCTTACTCTTTAAACACAAAATTCGTTTCAGTTTTTCTTGCTTTCCGCAGCATGCGCAACACATTCATTGTTTTCAACACCATTTCTCATGGTTCTGGAATATAGCAAACATTGTGAGAAAACAATATTGGTTTTGAAGTTTTGATGGCTTTGGAGTCCGTGGTTGCCTTTGGAGGCACAAATCCGCAATCGGGTTTGAAAAATTTGGGGTGTAAGCCATCTGGGTTTGCATTGAATTGGATAAATGGGTCAGAGAAAGTGTGCAAGTGGAAGCGTTTTGGTGGGTTTTCAGGTGTCTCGGCTTGCCGGTCAATGCGGTCTGTGGAAGACGAGAACGAGTCCAAGCGGGAAACGAAGTTGCAACGAGTAGTTGATCAGACGGATAACGATGTTTCAATGAGATTGCAGAAAGATTTGAGCTCGTTGCCAAGTGGGTTATTTTATAGCATTTAATCTAATTTATGGATTTCGTTTCGTTTCGTATTGATGATGTTATATTGGATACAGATTAGAGGTCTTTTCAAGAGGGTTATTTCTTTGCAGTTTGGTTAATACATGAATTAAGAATATTTGAACTATTCATATTGTGATGAAGTGAGGCTTAATTTTATTTGCAACTTGTGGGAGAAATAGGTTTGACCATCCTTGCAATGTACTTCTTATTTAGCGTTGGGGGCATACTAGTTACTAGACTTGATGTATTGAGCGTTCATGAGAAATTTATGCAAATTTAAGATGGTGAATCATCCAAAAAATGTAAGACGGCAATCAATATTTAGAAGTATAGACCATAAGAGGATTGTGTTCAATTTTATTCATTTACATATTAATTTATTTTGGTGTACGTAAATGGTTAGGGTAGAATTTTAAGAACTTATGATCGATCTCAGAGATTTAGAATGTTGCAAATCAATATGGCAGAGAACAGTTTTCTTCTTCTTTTCATGATCTTTTAGTCTTAAAGAGGATGTGATGTTTTCATGTTATTTACCCCAGAGTATCTATGAGTTACACAGGAGTAGTTCAGAAACCAGGAGAGGCTACTAAAGCCCAGCTGTGAAAGTAGGTTTGCCTCTAAAAGAAGGGAGATCTTTTACTAAAATGGTAGTAGTAAGGAGTGGAAAGACGTTTCCATCAAATAAAGATGAATTCTAGCTTTTTGAAAAAGCGGCTCTAATATAGATGAGATATTTGTAACAATACTTGATTCACTTCTGTTTTCACATGATAAATTAGGAACTAGATAAGGATACTGTACTTTATGTGCAAGGCATCTCATCTTTGATAAGTTTTAGTTTGATGCATGCTAACTTTGTGCAACTATTTTTCAATATGTTGACAAGTGCAGAACCATTATCTGTATCTGATCTTTTTGCTACTCCTACTGATGGTTCAAAGATGCGAGTAGCATTCAAGGTAGGGTGTATATTTGTAGTTGCTAGTTTGTAAATCCAATCAATAAGATCAATATTACTAGCTGCTAAAGATTGAGTCAACTGTTATTCCTTATGTGGTTGTATGTATTGTGCAGGGGATGCTGGGGTCGTACGGTGAGGATGCTGCACTAAAAGCCTACCCTAAATGTGAACCTGTTCCTTGTAACGAGTTTGAAGATGCATTTAAGGTTTGGAAGGACATATTGTAATAATCCGAACGCTAAAATTAGGACATCAAAGAGAAATGCAATCCTCTATATTTTGTTATACAACTTCTAAAAACACGACATTACTTACAATAACATGTGGATTCAACATCTTTGTGATGACTCATCCAGATGGATTTGTTATGGAAATATTAAGGCAAAAACATAGCTAGTGTAGACACCATCAAATATGAGTTCAAACTAATCCTTGCTTCATTTATTTTTGTGCTTTCCAGGCTGTTGAACTATGGCTGGCTGATAAAGCAGTTCTCCCAATTGAGAATTCTTCAGGTGGAAGTATCCATCGCAATTACGATTTACTCCTTCGTCATAGGCTTCACATTGTAGGTGAGGTGCAGTTGGCTAGTGATCTCTGCCTTCTAGCTCTCCCAGGTGTCAAAGCGGAGCAGTTGAAACGTGTTCTAAGCCATCCACAGGTCAAGCTTCTAATTCATCTCTCTCTCCTGTTTCTGCTAGGAGGAGAGTAATTTTTTCATATTAAAACTAGTTATACTGGCATACTTATTTGTTATCCAATCTGCATAGTCCAAATGTTTGACCTTTCCTCATTATGTAGTTAAAAAGAATTCTTGTTTGCAGGCACTTGCCTTAAGTGATATTCTCCTGAGTAAGTTAGGTGTTGCCAGGGAAAATGTTGATGATACAGCTGGGGCTGCTCAGGTTGATAGATGTCTTTAGTACTTGTTATGATTTCTTCTATATCATGCCATTGAATGATTTTAATTTGACACACTTAACTTTGGTATTAGTATGTAGCCTTAAATGGCCTGAGGGATGCTGGCGTTATTGCAAGTGCTCGAGCTGCAGAAATGTATGGGCTTGACATACTTCAAGAAGAAATCCAGGTAAATTACTCCTCCCCCAACCCCTATTTATTTTATGTCTAATTTTATCCTCCACTTGGTTAAAAATAGTGGACAAGAAGAAAGCTTGGAGATCTTTTTTTTTTTTTTTTTTTTTTTTCAGTAACGTACATACAAAGCAAATATTCAACTAAGTTATGACTTAAACCTCGACAAATATTCGGTACTGATGACTTCCTCAAGCTGTCTCTACTCTACATTTATTGGCATAAACAAACCAATAAATGGTTTATTGTGAAAGAGTGTAGGTGACAGTGCTATAGGTAAGTGCAACACTGCAGGCAACTATTTACCAATTTGTAACATTGTGCAGCAGTGATGTTGCTACTTGTGGTGTGTGATGGTGCAGGAAATGCTGCTGCAGGGACAGCAGTACTGACCTCCTGTGCTACTCATTTTATCCTACTATAATGAAGACTGAACACTCAAAATCTTATCATCATATTTTCTTTCGATTTTTAGTCCTTTTTGGTAATGTTTGCATTTTCATTGGGCAAATGGAACAAAAAATTTCTGCGTAAGTTATACTTTTAGTCCTCCAATTTCTATTAATATTTCTTTTGCTTCTTTATTCATCTAGTTGCAGCAATGTTATCCTCCATAATTTTGCTTCAATTTTGTCCTTCTGACCAAATCTGTTGAAAGTGAGTCCAAATTGTCAGTTGCATGCTAAAATTGTTGTCATGACTCACTTATGTTGCATATTTAAATTAATAGATATCCATGTGGAACATATATTTTTCCTTTTAAAGGTAATATGTAAACTAAAAAAACCCTTTTCTATATTACAATTACAATTTTTTTTTTTGTCTCTCTCCATTTTCCTCCAAACCTTAACCCTGTGAGGCACTGCCACCCTACCATTCTCTACACTACACAACAATCACAACCCAACATTTCAGACACACATAAAAGGACGCCATAATCATTCTACTACCCCAAAATCATCTGCTTGTCTTGTTCATTGCCAAATAATCTGGTGTTGTCCTTCATGGTGCAAAGGAAGACTTGGTCGCCAATCTAGTTAGCTAGGCAATTGAGGGATGATCAATGGTACTTGTGGATGTTTGGGTCTGGGTGATCTGGGGGAGGTTGATGGTGCTGCAACAACTGATTGATTGTCGGTGATGCAATGACTATGTGGTTTAATAGGTTATGCTTTATAACCAGTTGTCGGGCTGTGGGTAGTTTGATGGTGGGTTTGGATTTGGTGATGAAAGGGTTTTAGTTGCTTTCAGGTTGGAAAGAGTGGGCAATAGTGGAGGCATGAAAAAGAGGAGCGCAGGAGAAGGCATAGGGGGGGTGGCCACAATACAATTATGAACTAACCATCTGTAGCTAGATCATACTCAATTGGGATATAGACAACATCTATATGAAGAGATAGTGTCTTAAAGGTACGTAGGCGGTGGTTTTCTTCTGCACTAAACCCTACTGGGTTTGGGGCGTAACATGTAGTCTCTGGATTTGAAACAGAAATTTGGAAACTTTTCGTGGGGCCTTGTACTCAAACTTGTCCCTGATAATCCCTTTGGAGAATGCACCAAATTGCCTCTGGGGATTGTCACCTGCACAAAATACGAGGAATATGAAATATTTAGTGGCACACTTACACAAAAAAGTTTTTACTTACCCAAACAATGGTCTATGTTTGAGTTTTGTTTTAAATATTTAAAGAAAGATTTAAAATTTGGAATGTTTTTAGTTGACATGTCTATGCCACTGCCATGTAAACTAGCCACATCCACAATTCTAATCACATGTTTGGTTCTGTGAAACAATATTAAGAGTTGCTCTCCAACATTGCTATAGTTAGAAAAAGAGGGACGAAATAGAAACATTAATGCAAGTTGGAGGACCAAAAATGTAAGTTACCCAATTTTTCTGTTTAAGCCTCATATAACTGGGGCTAACACTTTAAGAATTTAAAACTGTGTATAAATTGTGTGTAATCATT
This sequence comes from Betula pendula, assembly GCA_900184695.1. Classification (NCBI taxonomy): domain Eukaryota; kingdom Viridiplantae; phylum Streptophyta; class Magnoliopsida; order Fagales; family Betulaceae; genus Betula; species Betula pendula. The sequence continues at coordinate 183,650 of FXXK01000387.1, forward strand.
TGCTTCTTTGAAGCCAAAGAGTGTAAATCAGGATCCAATAGAGCTAGCATATCTCTTGGAGAATACGATGTGCTGACTGTCAGTTTAGTGGCCTTGCTCTTTCAAGAATTCCCAATGTCATGATGATCTCCCTCCTTCAATTGATTTTTTTTTTAATCTTCAGAGGGGCAAAAGCTTAGAAGGGAGACTCACACTACTGCAGTCTATGTATTTGATTTAAGATCCATGTAGTGTTAATCCAGAATTCCTAAGCTACCTTACATATGTGAATTTCTTTACACCATTTACTCTTGAAGTAGTCTTTTTGATTTGAGGTGACAGATATTATTTTCAGAATTTTCTCATTGAAGCAAATGCTACTTGGTTATTATGTTATTTAGTCATAAGAAATGCCACTTATTTTGATTCAATTCCATGGCTTATAAAGGATGACTTCGATACTATCACTCGTTATCTGGTACTTGCAAGGGATCCAATAATGCCAAGAACTAATAAACCCTTTAAGGTAAGAGATATATTTACCATAGAGATTTTGTTTTATATATTTGCATAAGAATTTTTCAATGTTGAATATCCTCGTCCTTAATTTCAGACAAGCATTGTATTTACTTTGGATGAAGGCCCTGGAGTTTTGTTTAAAGCCTTGGCAGTGTTTGCACTGAGGGAAATAAATTTGACTAAGGTATGTGGGAAAATGAGTTTGTTTTAATTAGCCTATTGCTTTATAAAAAAAATTTGGCCATGAAATTTGATCTCTATGCAATTACAGATTGAAAGTCGGCCTCAGAGAAAACGGCCATTAAGAGTAGTTGATGACTCCAACACTGGGAGTGCCAAGTGAGTCTTGTCTTCATTACTTATTAGGACATGATAGATATCAAGTGTAATCTGTTCGTTTTTAATGATCAGTAAGAGTACATTAGAGCGACTTTCGTCAAAAGTATGTTGTGTTGTAACACATAATTATTATACTTCAGGCATGCTGATGTAGTTAACTTTGAAAAACTAGGAGATAGGTGCATTAAAGACACCAATCCCAATATTTGTAAAGACTCTAAACCAATAACATTATAAGGCTGTTGCATTGAATTTTTAATTTACTTTCATCTCTTAAGTTCTTATTTTGGCTCTCCCCAAATTAGGATATTTGAAGCCTTGAAATATTTTAGGACCAGCTCATCTTTAGTACCAAACTTTCTGGATTCATTTTTCCTACTATGATCCCTTATCTCAAAAGTAAATATTCTCTAAGTAAATATCTCACGGTTGGCATGCTCCATTGTCAATCCCTTTTCTATTCTTTCAAAGTTAAGGTTGCACTTCTCCCATAACAAGCCATCATCATTAAAGAACGTTGTTCTTCTGATTTGAATTGAATCATGGAGAAAATAAGCATGCTAGCTTCCTTTGCAACTGTCACTAATGAAGTAAAACATGCTGCTATCACAACTGTAGTGTAGTAGCAATGTTTCATAAACCTACCTTAAAAGAAGTCAATGATAATGGAGTATAAGGGTGCTGCACTGCCTTTCTTCCGTTTATGGGAGAAGTCGTATCATACCTGTAAAAATTTATTGTCTTAATCCTAGTTTCTGGTCACGATTTGTTTGAACTGTCAATATTTGGTTCAAGTGTATCATTGACCCTGTTGAATATCTTTTACGGTGTGCTTTTCTTAACTTGACAAATTGTGGTTTTTTTCAAATGGATTGAGAATAAGATTGCCTTGCCTTTCTGATTAGCTCATTTGTGGCTGCAGATATTTTGACTACCTTTTCTATATTGATTTTGAGGCTTCTATGGCAGAGCCCCGTGCACAACATGCTTTAGAACATATGCAGGTTTATTCCTTATCACTCTCCACTATGCAAATTATGCCTTCTAATAGTACTTCTGTCTTCTCATTACATGAAATTCCTCATAATGATTACTAAAAATTTTGGATTGGCTTAATTGAAATTTTTGAGCATTCTCCATTTTGAGAGTGAAATTTTGAAGCAGAATGTTTCTCAAAACTGCAACTGTACATCTCTCTCTCTATACGCATAAACATCGCACCCCCCTGCCTTGAGCTCCTGCATGTCGCTTTCAATTTTACTGTCTTTTTAGAACTCTTGTAAAGCACAACAATGTTGCATGAACATGGCCAATACGTCCTACTTTTGACTTTCGCTAGAAAATAACGCTCATCCTTAGTTCTCTATCTTGTTGTTAGAGGTCAAGAGCAATGCAACAGAGGCTGCATTGCATAATTTAGGAAATGACATTGCGGACTGTTCTTGGGAACTAAGAGAATGGACACAATTTTTTAGCCATGTCCAAAGAGTTTCTTCTCATCAATATCCAATTCATTATGTTTCTAATCCTCCATGAATATATATATAGTCCTTTTAAAACATTTGATTTAAAGATCCTTTCACTCCATTGTTAGTTGTTGGATGGCTAAGTAGTTAAGTATCTCAAGGTCAATGCTAATTCTACACTGTGCATCCCTTACTATCGCTGACCATACTGAAGCCCTATGCTGCTGTCTTGCCGGGAGTTTTCAGAACATAAGATCATTCTTTTATGCTGTCAGTGATAGTTATTTCATAATGATTTTTCACATTGATTATATACCATTATCGCTCTGTATGATGCAAACATACTGCTGTTCTTGAACTACCGTTATTTCTTTTGCAGGAATTTGCAGCATTCCTTCGCATACTTGGTTGCTATCCCATGGATTCAACAATATAGTTTCTGGTTTCTTTGCAGTCTACTCTTGCCTGTTCAAGCCATTGGCAGAGGGGGCTTTGTCCAATTTATGAATGGTCTATGAGATCTCTGAGTAGACAAGGTTGCATCGCTACCAGACCGTGGTTGAATGGTTGTTGATCTCAGATTCCACATTACACTTTATTTAAGCAATTTAGATTTGCGTGGCAAAACATGAGCAATTTGAATACCATGGAGGTTCTTGTACTTTTTTCCCCTTCTAATCAGGTGCTTTCTCTTGTATACTTCTTGTATATTTTGAAGTGCCTTACGCCTATTATATACATCTTGATTACTTATGTAAAAAACAGAATACCAAGGAGGTGGGACTGGGGATGGATTTGTTTGGTTGTTTTCAGGATAATGTTGGATTCTACCTAGAATATAATTTCAGATGCTTGCAAGCTATTCCATACTTCTCCGGGAGTTATTGACTGTAATCGAGAGAGGACATTAAATTGTTGTTTGTCATTTTCTCAAAGAAACTTGAATAGGCTAACTGAAGACACTTTGAATCTTTCATACTGTTCATTTTGTCAAAATCATTTTTGTGTATGGGGAAGCCTTATCTATGGGCAAAGCTTAAGGTTAGCTATAGCTATAAAAATACTAGGGGAAAATTCACTTTACTCCTCTCCCCAAAGTATTTCCACGTTGACATTTTAGCCTCCTAAGTTTTAAAAGTGATACTCAAACCCTACAAATTACCAAATTGTGACAATTTGGCCCATCTATTAATTTTTTTGTATGTTTGGATAGAATGTATGCCCTGGGGTTAAGGGTTAAATACAAAAACAAAAAAAAAACAAAATAATAATAATAATAAATAAATAAATAAAATTTAGAGGTGGGTCGAGCCACCCCCTTTAACGAAATGGGGGTGGTTGAACCACACTCATGAGCCATCGGGGTGGCTAGCCAGAGGGCTGGTCAAACTACCCCCTTTAGCCAAATGAGGGGCTAGCATTTGGAAGTGGCTGAAACCACCCCTAGACCAGCTATAGGAGAGGGTCGAGCTACTCTCAATTTTAATTTTTTACACCCCCCCCTCCAAAAAAAAGCATTTAGAGAGTTTAAGGCCTAAAAAGTCATGTGCAACACATGACTTAATTTCTGTCTAAACAAATGGAAAAACTTAACGATGGGCTAAATTGTTAAAGTTTGGTAGTTTGTGAGTTCAAGTGTTATTTGTTAAATTGTCGAAGTGGTGACACTTTAAGGGGGGTAAAGTATATTTTATCCAAAATACCAAGTGTTGGTGGCCATGGAAGAAGACAAGAGCCGAGCATGGTCGTGTTGAGACTTGAGTCGGCCGCATCACATATGTGCTCAACTCGGCTTGAACTCAAGTCGAGTTTTAGAGCCATGTTCAAACTCGGATCACCAAGACCATTGCCCTGTTCGAGCTTGGTTCAAACTTGACAAGGGCCCTGAGCTGAGCCGCATTCGCGTACTCAGCTCGCTTAAGCTTGATTTGGGAGTTTTTTATTTTTATTATTTTTAAAAAGTAATGTTATATACTACACTTTTATCCCACTTAATTAATTCAGCATTGCTAATCAACATTTAGATTGTTTTTTAAAAAAAATAAAAAAAAATTAAAATTGATTAATTAGCAATATCACGTCAACAAAGTGAGAGGACAAAGTGAGAGAAAATGATCTAATGTAAATTAGGGATTACGAAAAGGAATTGGGAAAATAGAAATTGTTGGAAGGATACAATGGGTTTGAGTGAGTTTGAACGGTTTAGATTGATTTTAGGAAATCTAAGGGTTGAAATTATAAAGGAGAACACATGGTGCATTAAATTGGGATGAAAAGGGTTTAATGATGGAGATTGGTTTAAACGAATCTAATGGATAATTTTAAAAGACGAGGTTAAAGGGGTAGTTGAAAGTATAATGTTGGCAGGTGAAATGGACGACCATGATTCACCTAGAGGGATCTAGGGTTAAGATTAAGGGGTGCTATCCTAAGATGCTTGCATTATTGACACATGTCTCTTTGAAGAATAAGAGCGCTCGCATTTGCAATAAATATTTGGTTAAAATTTAGTTAAAGAATACATTTTTCTATTTTAACTACTCACTTTTTTAAAGCACTTCATCAAACTCAATATTTTAGTTATCAATTTTTACTTTTTAATTTAAAATATTTTTTCTTTTTTTACTCTTCCTATTCCCAAAAAAGCGAGAGAATCCATTGATTTTTTTTATCAATATAAATTATAAATTGTTGAGTAATAGTGCTCAGCAAATTTGCTAAGTACTGTAACAGCTAAGCAAATTTTTAACCAATTTGCTGAGCCGAATGTGGAACATTTTTTGCTACAAGGTTAACCAAAATAGCTTTTTAGCTACTTTGTTACAAGGATCCTCTATAATTTCTTTGAAAGTACAGATTATCAAATTATGTGAATTCATGCTTTTTTTTTTTGCATCTAATGGCGTGAAAAATATTATTTATTACAAAATGTGATATGTTACCAATGTGAATTGAGTATATTTTCATTAGGTTCTTGCGATTTATGTCATAGAAAAGCTTTGAGTAAAAAATTGTTTTTTATTTTACTAAAGAAGAAACGTCTTTTCATAAATGAAGAAAAAGCCTTTGAAATGAGAATTTTTTTTTGCTGCCTCAAAAAAATGTCACATTTTTAATATATAACATTTTTTTCAATTCGTTTGATGCAAGTAATGGGCTAAATTCACATAATTTAAAAATTTACGCTTTTTAAAAAATTGTAATAGATCCTTATCGGTATGGAAAGGTTGAGAGAATTAATGTGGAAGAACGGTTAAAATGGTTTACAAGGAAATCCAATGGCTAAGAAACGAAGATAAAAATACATAAAGGCACGTGGACTTATCCCCTGCACAAAAAATAAATTTCGAAGGGAATTTTTAACCCAGAGAGTGGCTTCGATAGAAAAAGAGGCTGACGGTAGCTTACTCAAAAAAACAAAAAAGTAGTAGTGGAAAAAAAAAAAAAAAACAATTGAAGTGACTAGCACGAAGTGGAAGAAGTAATTTGATGACATCTGATAATGAAAATGGGGAAGACAATACTGAAAAGTGAAAGGGACCGAAATCCAACCTCAATGTGCAAAAAAACGCAATAAACAGCAATTATATCAAATAAAAGTTTGCAACAATAATAATCTCAAACTATCGAAAGCAATAACTCAATCATACATCAACCTTGCATATCCACCATTTAAGTCTCCAACAATTATTCCAATAATTATATATTCAATTTGACCTATAAAAGAATAGGAAAACATACGTTTCATGCTTATTTGAGTAATAACAATGAGATTCCCAAATGTCATGCTAATAATAGCTAGAATTTTCGAAAGAATATATTATTTGTTTGATGAGAAATAAAAAGAAATATCGAATTGATCAGGTCATGTAGGAACAAGGTTCAAGTCTACCGGTATGTTAGGATGCCTCAACTACATGCATCACTACACTTTCACTTGACACCTTTCATAATGATAAACGGCTACACCACAAAATTTTGTTGATGAAGTGAAATGCATTTGAATAAATCAAAGGTAAAAACCACTTCGGGCTAGTCAAACCTAAAAAACCACTTCATTATAAAAGATTCAAAGTACATACAAAGTAAACTTAGAACCCTTTGTAAAAAAACTCATACCATCTGTACGCAGCAAGCTTCCCGCTTGCCTCCCTATCTCCCAAATAATCTCTAACTCCCTATGCCAATCTTTAACACGTGATCTCCTTATCGACCCACCGATAGACTCTAAGCAGTTGAAGGATGTGTTGGACGTAGTTTGAAAACTAACAAAATCAAAGAGAGGTAAAGCTACAATGGCTTTTCACAAAGCTCTCTTGGCTCAACAATAATAGAGTAAGGAATCCTCACAAGAGTTTTTAAAGCTAAAACCTTAGTCTAGGCTTCACAATGTCTAAAAGAGGGAAAGCATCAGTGACTCTCATCTTGGCACACAAGGGAGAAACAAGGAAACCTTTCGAGAGGTATTAAAGCTATAGCTTCATTCTAGGCTCTCCAAAAGACACAATGGGCATCCTATTCTATTTATAGGATGGGAGAAACACTAGCTAATGTTGTGCAAGAATGACAAGTTTGAGTAATATCGTTATAACTTTTGATCCCGACATTTATCGTTATAACTTTTGATCCCGACATTCGATGAAGGCAAACTTTGTGGTGTTCGAAATCTTATTCAAAATGCATCAACCTTCTATTTTTCCAATAATTTGTCAATTAGGACGTTTACTAGGTCAAAACAAATTGTCAAGACAATGCAAACTTTGCATAGTGTAAGGACGCCTCGAAATCCATAAGAACAGACGCTAGGGTTTTATCGCTAACTTTAATGAAAACTCAACAGTATAAGGATGCTTTGGTGATTGTCCAGGTGAAGGTGCTCTCTGGAAGTCATCTTCCATAGTATCTGTAAGGAAGGTCAGGTGACGGTGCTCTTTGGAAGTCATCTTCCATAGTATCCGTAAGGAGGGTCAGGTGACACTTTCACACCTTCAACTAAAAAGACTAAGAAGTACATTTGGTACGCGAAATGGTTATTTCTTAGAATAACCTTTATTAAGAATGTAATAAGTGAAATAAACAAGCAATGGTATTAAAATATACATATACTTTAATACTTGAAATAATCATCCTCAAAGTCATGAGAGAATAGATATTCCTTAAATTGAAGGAATAACTATTTTTCTCAAATTGAGAAGAGGTTATTCCTTCAATTTAAAAAATAGCCATTCTTTTATGGCCATAAAAAATGGTTATTTCAAGACTAATCCATTCAACTTCTTTTATTCTTAATAAAGGCTATTCTTCGTATACCAAACATAACCTAAATTTTTACACTAAAACACTTGGGTGTCAAAAAGTTTTACAACCCAAATTATAATCACAGAATAGGGCCAATACGTAAAGCCTAACAAAAAGGGTGGAAAAAAGGGACATGGTATGGAAATTTGATGGTGTGGAGGTAAAATATAAGGTGAAGGGACAAAAACTGGGGGAATAAAGAGAGGACACGTATGGAGGTTTTATTTTTTTATTTTTTTATTTTATTGGCGATGGTCGGTAATCAACCCCGCTACTATGAGTCTCTTAAGTTAGAACTGTCGAGAGCTTGAGAACCCTTGAACAATTTGCAACCTTTGCTACTTGGTAAAGGAAAAAAAGGCCTATGATGATTTTCTTAATGGAAACCAAGTTGCAACAACACAAGTTATAAGCGGTAACAAATTAAATTGGTTATGGTGGCATGTTTGTAGTCGACAGTATACGAAGAAGTGGAGGTTTAACACACTTTTCTTGGAGGAAGAAATAAAAGTGGAGATCCAGAATTACAGCATGAGACATAAATGTTGTTCAAATTGAAGAAAATGGAGAGGAATGGAAATTTATAGGGTTTTATGGACATCCGGGTGTGGGGCTGCTCCGATATATTAGAAGATTTTCACCAAAGCGTGTGTGGGATTTAATGAAATCCTAGATGACTCAACAATATGTAGAAGCCAGGAGGCCTAAGCGTCAAATGGAGGATAAGTCAATTTTTTTTTTTTTTTACCTATTGGCCCCTACCCTTTTTTTTTTTGGCCCTACCTAATATTTTTTTTGGTATTGACCCCTCCCCATATTACCTCCTGCCTCCGTTCCTGACTGGGTCCATATTTTCTCGGAACAATACGAGTACTGGGTATCTGTTTATGAAGGAGAGACTGAATAGAATGGTGTAAAATAAGAAGTGGTGTGCGGCTTTTGATTCGGTACATGTGGCGGCTTTGGCAGCCAGAAGTTTATATCATATGCCCCTTTTCCTATCACTTACAAAAGGCAAAAAAGAGATGCTTTCATTATGAGGCAACCTAGGCAATGAAAAATGATTGTAAAGAAGTTATTAAAAAAGTATGGAGAGTAAATGAAAGAAGAGAAGATGTATGGGGGGTGCTAAAGGAAAAAAAAATTAAAAAGCTCCGATAAGAATTAGTTAAATGGAGCAAGGAAAATTCAAGACCGACAAAAAAGCTCATAAATCAGAAAACTAAACAATAGAGGAGTTACAAGGGGGAAGGACTACTGGACTTGGAGAATATCAATAGCATGTAACATCAGTTAAGCTTGCTAATGGAGCATGATGATTTCTTACTTAATAACTAATATACATACTACTATTTATATAACCTATTTTTATTAATATACGAACGAGCTTACGAGTCAAGCCAAGTCAAATCGAGTTTATATGAATATATCTTATTTCATAATCGACCATATTTTTGTGTTCAAAATTGGCTTAATAATTATTAAATTATTCAAGACTGAGTTGAGTTTATCTGAGCCCGAACCTGTTTGCAAACAGCTCGATCTGATCATTTAGCAGCCCTACTGCTAGTGATGATAGCCATGGAGGAAAAGGAGGTGATGGTGGTGGCAGCAGTAATGGTGACAATATTGTGCAACTAGTCTACTTGATGGCTTAGTGTTAATATCTACTTTTTCCCTAAGCTGGATTTAATTACGTTGGGGCCATATAGATTAAAGTTTCACATCAATATCCATCAGCATATTGAAAAGAATCTCAGCAAATTACATAGAAACAAAAGAGAAAATTGATTGAATTAGGTGTAACCACTAAACTTAAATACTCTTTTCCACGGCGAGTCTCACATAATCAAGTATTCAATAGTTTTAAGAAGACTACTTTAATGAGTCGCTTACCAAGTGCGCCCGTTCCTCATTGTCAATCATAAAAATGAAAAATCTCATCTGATATTTATTCTCTCAGCCATTTTTTTTTTTAAAAAAAACATAAAGTAAATTGAATGAATTTATATGTCTAATTAGCTCTTATTATTAATTATTTTACATTTCACTGCTTCTAAAATGAATTTTATGTCACCGAAAGATATTGGTTGAAATCAAGTCACTACAACCATCAAAGCCGAACCATCCTTTGTGACGAAAAAAAAGAGCCATTTGGCCACTCCCTATAAATTTGTTCGGCCACCTCAAAGCATCAAAAAATTAAAAAAAAAAAAGTGTTCAGTCACCTCTCAATAATAATAATAATGAAAAATTTCAATTAGACCTTATAAACTTTATGCCATATTTTTGACATACTCTTTTAAACTTTATTTTCTCTTATTTTAATATCTTAAACTTTTAACTTCTCTCACTTTACCTCTTTCCAATTTCCATCAAGATTTACCATTAAATCATGTTAGAATTTCTAAAATACCCTTGTATTTTTTTTTCTAAAATGATGAGTATTTTAAAAATTTTTACATTTCTCCGTTAAGATTTAATAAAAAATCTTAATGAATGAAATATAAGTAATAAACATTAAAAATTTAAGATATCAAGATAAAAATAAAATAAAATTTAAAAAGGACATATCAAAACGACCTAAAACACGAACGTTCTAACCAAAATTTCTCCTATTGTAATAATAATAATGAAGGTGGAAGATTACAAATGGCCTCTAGGCTTATGAAAGTAGCTAAGGGAAAAAGTAACAAAATTTTTAGCCTCACAGAAGCTAAACTGTTTATTTTATTTTATGTAGAAGGCTGAGAATATAAGTATTGGGCTAGAGTGTAAATCTCAATCCAAGTTGGGTTGTAAATTTATGTCTTGTATTGTGACATTGTCCCCACCGAATTGTCCACTTTACACAGGGTCACATCATGCCTTCACCTTTAACTGAACATTGATTAATTAATTAAGCAAATTAGTAAAGAAACAAAATAAAATTTAAAAAGATCTTTTTATATATATATAATTAAATATGTATATACATTCAATAAAGAAAAGTTGTTCAGTGTTGTTACTTTTGGTCCCCTCCCAATAAAAGGTGATATGGCCTTTAAAAAAAGTTGGCCGTGGTCAGGTGAGTAGGCTCACATGTGGCAAAACTCTTCTCTTCTGCATGATTGGTATTTTTTTAATGGGTGCTTCCACATTAACAATGTGATTCGTGTCTGATGAATTTGGGTCTTAGAGTGATTCCATTTTGTACCTTTCCATTTCTTTAATACAATGTTTTTTGTCTTATCATGTTTTACATTCCTCTCGTGAACATGAACATGAACATGTCCATGATTTAGGCTGTGTTCAATCTCTCTTTCCAAAAATACTTGTTTTTTCTGTTTAAAAAAAATGAAAAATACTTTTTAACTTTTGACTCAAAAAGTAACGCTTTTCTATAGACAAATTAATGGAGGCACTTTTTTTAGGGTTAATTACCTTCAATTCTCCTCTATTACCATTCATTTACACATTGTCCTTGCGAATTGCTACATGTCATACTCAGCCTCATTCAATAACCAATTGTTTAAAAAAAAACCAAAAAAACTCCATCATGCATGTGCATTTTTTAAACACCATCGGATTCTTTTGCCTTCAAATAAAAATTACCCAAAAAAAAAACTAAAACTTTATATATATATAAAAGGGTTGCTCTCGACCACCCCAAGTATTTGGGAGTGGTTTACAAATAAAGAGGGGTGGTCGTCAAACCACTCCCAAATACTTGGGATGACCGAGAGCAACTCCCAAAATACATGGAGTTGACCAAGTTTAGAGGTGGCTCAATCACTCTTGTATCACGCTTAGGAGTGGCCAATCCACCCCCATATGATTTGAGGATGGTTCGACCACCTCGAATCACTTGAGGTGATTTGGCCACCACCCTCAAATATTGAGTGGTGGTTCAGTTGCACCCAAAGGTTGCTGGACCTTTTTTATTTTATTTTTAATTCCAAAAATGTCAAATTACTACTTATCTCAAAAGTTTAAGTTGATATGAATGGGCAAATTTTAATTATTTTATCAATAATTTAATACTCTGCCTCACGTGTGGGTTCAAATTCTCTTTTAATAGGTGATGCTCAACACGTGAAATATTTAATTTAATTTAATTGAGAGGTAAATGACGGAGACATGGTTTGAACTCAAGATTTTTGCTGTGCTGTCATATTAGATTATCATTTATCTCAAAAGTTTAAATGGATAGAAAGAGTTAAATTTCAATTGTTTAATTAATACTTTAACAAAATTTATTTAAATAAATTTAGTTTTTAAACTAAAGGTATTTCCGTGATTGCTGTCTGATTTAACAATCTGAGGGTTTTTTTTTTTTCCAACAATTAGTAGTTGAATTGGGGGTTAATTGTGATGACATGTGACAGTTTGTGTGGACAATGTGTAAATAAATAGTAGTTAAGCAGTGTTAAAAGTAATTAACCTTAGTTTTAAATTGTTATTTTGTTTTTAACTATTATCAATAGTAGCATCATATCATTATCATCATCACTAAACTAACCCTCCATCACTGATATTATCTTTATTACCATCACTATAATCAATTAATCAAGTTTTTGTTTTCCTCTCTCATAACGAAACTCAACATCATTGATCTCTGATTTCTTTAATTAAACTCATATTGGAAAATATATATATATATATTCTTCAATTTTTTGTTTATAGCGTAATTAAGTAACAAAAAACAAACGAAAAAGGCGAACTTCTCATAAGATTAACTGATGATGTTGATCAATTCCCGGAACTAAATGCCATATAAGTGTATGAGTGTTTTCTTTTTTCCTTTATTTTTGATTTTTTGTTTTTTAGCTTTAGCTTAATTTTTAGGGGAGAATTAAGTAGATAAATTTTTAGCAATAGGCACCAATATTGCATCACCAATTAAACTGCTGAAAGAGACATATTCAATTTACAAAAGCAGCCGACAACCACTGAGGTTTTAGATCCAATAATCAAAAGTAGTTGCTAATATATATTTATTCTATGATCTAATGCATAATTATTGAGGAGGGGGAGGGGGAAAACGGGTTGGCAGATGATGACTCGCCAACCCGTTAAGTTTAAATTCGAATACGACTTGTTTAATAAACAGGTGGACACGATATAATTCGCGATTTTAATGGGTTAACACGACATGACTGTTAACCTGTTTAGTTGACGGGGCGTGTCGTGCCGACCCAACACAATTAGTTTATTCGGATTGGGGCAAACCCGACCCGAATTAAGTGAGTTAATTTTAAAAAATCTATGAAATAACCCAGCCCGACCCGACATGACCCGTTTAAGTTAAGTTTTAATTTATTTTAAGTTTTAAAAGTCCAAATGCAATTAACCACAAATCCACCTTAAATAGGAATCTTGAGTAATCGCAACTAATTAAAGTAGTGACAATTTGGTTAAGAAGTTTGATTCTGATCATTGACCATTGGTATATGTTACAGAATAATGCTAAAGAATATAGAACATTAGGAAAGAATACATGCATTAGGAAACAAGATAGAACAATTGGAAAGAATATAGAACATTAGGAAAGAATACATGCATTAGGAAACAAGATAGAACAATTGGAAAGAATATAGAACATTTGGAAAGAATATAACAAAGAAGGAATACATATTATTTGGAAAGAATATTTGCTATAATAGTAGTATGCTAGGCTGGACATGAATCTTGTTTACCACCCCCCCCCCCCCCCCCCCCTCTCTCAAATTAATGTTGGGATGATATAACATCAATGTGCATAAAAGAAAACTATGGCAGTCACATGTCATAGCTTTGGTGAATATATCTGCCCGTTGATGATGAGAGGCTATGTGTGATAAGTAGATAACACCATTTTGAACTAATTCTTGGATGTAATGACAGTCAATTTCAATATGTTTCGTTCGATTGTAAAAAAACAAGATTAGAAGAAATTTAAATGACGCTAGTATTATCAGTACTGTATGGAGATCGAGGAGTTGGACTGCTAAGGTGGACACCAAGATTTGTCAATAAACCTCGAAGCCAGACGATTTTAGAATTAGCGGAAAACATGGAGCGATATTCACCTTCAGTGGAAGATTTGGAAATACTTACGATCTTGTTTCTTACATTTCCAAGAGATGAGAGAGTCACCCAAAAACATACACCAAACAGTTAGAGATTTTCTTATATTTGGACATCAAGCCCAATATACATATGCAAAACCAACAAGGTTAAAGGAAGAGCGTGACGAGAAAAATAACTCACGATCAACGGTATCACATAAATAAGAAATGATACGATGAAAAGCACTCAGATGGAGATGTCACAGATTGGCTACAAATTGATTGACAATTTGAACAGCGTACGTAATCCATACGCGTCATAGTAGTTAAGGTAGATAAGACTACGTACTAGGTGGCGATACAGAGTAGAATATGTGATGTAGGACAACATTTACTCATATTTTTTGTGTTTTTTGAATTAAAAAAACTAACGAAAAACATATTGGGAAAGCGTCATTTGAAGATATTTTTATTCAACTTCAAACAATAGAAATACAAAAGGAGATAATTTGTCATGATCCCAGCTGATTTTCAACCATATTTGGTGAATAAAGAAAATCAATTTATTTGATTTCTATTTGAGATTAGGACTTTACCACTTACTTGAATTTTCCATCTTTAAGTTTCATGTGCCATCAAGTATTTTTATAACTATTGTATTTTTCTTCTTTTGTTTTATTTCCATTCTTAAGAAGATTTTATTACCTTTCATAGCTTTAAGTTTTTACTATAAGTTTGGATTAAAGGTATTGGAATAATCAAAGTTTTTGTCATCAATAATATTATCAGTTTTCTCTATTAACATGTGTGTTGATATTGTGTATTGAGAACACAATTTTTCTTTCACGGCTATCACTTTCGCTATGTCAATTGGTATTATGTCTCGTTTCGTTTGCTGAATAGGTCATAGAATTGAATGACTATTCCTATGAAATAATCATTCCTTTATTTGGTAAGAGCCTATTCATAGAAATAGTTATTCTCATAAGAATACTTATTCCCTTACGAAGAGGAATAGGTATTCCTTTTAAAAATGAGAGGAATACATATTCCTTTCCTACAGGAATAGAATTATTGCAGCATCTTCTCATAAAAGCCCCTCACACTCCAACATTAATTTTTTTTTTTTTAGTATTATGAAACCATTTGTTGATGTGCTTTTGTTTTTTTTAAAAAAAAAATAAAATAAAATAAAATTGATGGATGAATATGATGATTTTGTTGATATGCTTTTTTTTTTTTTTTGTTTACAAAAAGAAAAAAAAAAAAAAACCTTGACAATTTAAAAAAAAAAACAAAAACAAAAAACTATGAACTTTTTTTAAAAAAACTTGACAGTTTTTTTGTTTTTTTTTTTCCAAAAAAAAAAGTTATAGTATAACAGTTTTTGTTTAAAAAATAAGAAGAAAACGTAATTAAATTATAATTTGTATTATAAGGGTATTTTAAGGAATTTGATTACAATATGATTCTATTCACCAGCATATTCCACTTTCCAAATAAAAGAATATCTATTCAGTGTTCATTCCTCGTTACAACCAAACTAAGGGAATATGAATAACTATTTCATTCTACCTTCTTCTATTCCAAGGAATAACTATTCCTTTTTTCAATGGAATAGTTATTCCGCAAACCAAAAAAAGGCCTTAGAGTTATGACGTATCTAGTTGGATGGCAAACAATGGAAACGCAAGGAACCACTCTGACAACGAAGAACATAGAGCACAAGCCCTGGGCATTCATACTCATGATCAGCGGTTAGATGATATCGAATGCGAGTTGCGGGAGATATGGCAAACCATCGCTGGGCTTGAGCTCTACGGTAAAAGACATCACTATCACAATCGAAATCGCGTAGACAAAATGGCTTGTAGCCGACCGATTGTTGGTCGTGGCCCTATATCACAAGCTATTAATTTTGCCATGAAGAATGAATGTGATTGGCACAGAAATTCATGCCATTGCAATTCCCTAGTCCGCCTACGAAGCTAGTGGAAACTCATCCACCACATGCACAACTCATCACGATCACCACAAAAATAAAGAATAATGGTGATTCTTTTGAAGAAAATAGTGAAGTTGAAGATGATATCTAAAAAGAAATCACTGGTGAAAATTTTATGAAAGGAGATGAAAAGGAACAGACAAGTCTTGGTGCTATCTACATATATTTCTCCAAGTACCTCTCTCTGGAGGAACCGCGTGTGCCATATCACAAAGGAAACTTGAGGTCGAGTTTCTTTCAAGTGGGGGTGTCTAATGTAGGATAATATTTACCCATATTTTTGGTGTTTTCTAAATTAAAAAAAAAAATAATAAAAAAATAACAAAGCATATTGAGAAAGCGCTGTTTGAGGAGTTTTCAAACAGTAGAAATACAAAAAGGAAGGATTTTTCATGATCCTAGCTGATTTTTAACCATATTTGGTTGACAAAGAAAATCAATTTTATTGATTTATATTTTAGATTAGGATTTTACCACTTATTTAAATTTTCCATCTTTAGGTTTCCTTTGCTATCAAGTATTTTTGTTTTCATTCTTAGGAGGATCTTATTACCTTTGTAGCTTTAGGGTTTTACTATAAGTTTGGATCAATTGTTTTGAAATAATCAGAGTTTTTGTCATTAATAATATTATCAGTTTTCTCTGTCAACGTGTGTGTTGATCTTGTGTATTGAGAACACAATTTCTCTTTCATGTTTATCACTTTCGCTATGTCAATATGGAATAGGGTCACCATCATCATGTTTATACTTGACATTAATTTCCATTAGAGTATGAACAACTTTATCATCTGTAAGCCTAGCTAAAGCAATGGTCCTTAGTATACTTATCCTGATGGAGTGTAATGCCATGTAGAGGAGAAATCTTCCAAACCCAAAAAATAAGTGAGAGTACACAGATCTTTCATGTGAAATGAAGAGTTTTGAAGAAATTATTTAAGCTGAATAATGCCATCCACGTCATCTCCAATAATAATCATGTCATCTACATAAAGTAATAAAATAATAGTGTAAGATGTACTATTATGAATGAACAAAGAGTAATCATGATAGCTTTGGCAAAATTTAGCGTTGCAAATGGTGTTGCAGAATTTTTCTAACCATGCCAGAGGTGCTTGTTTCAATTCATAAAGAGACTTTTGAAGCCTACAAACAAAATTTGGGTCAGATAGCTCATAACATCATGGAGGCTTCATATATACAATTTCCTTGAGATCGCCATGAAAAAATGCGTTTTTGACATCCCTTTGATGTAATGACACTTCATAAATAACGTTGTTTCGTGTCATTTTTTAAACGACGCGAACAATGCCATAAACGAAGTCAATTGGTTCATGTCGTTTAGTTCACGTCATTTGTCCACTGTCGTGATACATGGGTAGAGAAAAATATTTAACGTCGTTTATTGTACAAACAACATTAATTTATGTCTTTACTATTCAAATGTAGGGATGACATTTTTGACACGACCCGCGACCCCGACACGAACACGACACGAATTTTCGGGTTTGGGTTTAGCTTAACGGGTACCGGGTCAAACGGGTTACCCGTTTATGACCCGGCAAGTTAACGGTCAGACGAGTCAACCCGCCGGGTTACCGGGTGACCCGTTAACCGGTTTTAAAATAAAAAATAAAAATCCCAAAACCTCCCCAAACCCCCCTTCCCTCACAGGCGTGTAGGGTTTTTTTTTTTTTTTTTTTGATATTTTGTAGGTATGTAATTAAGATTTCACATGATTTTATTAGAAAATTAATGAAAAATCTTATGGAATGACCTGATTAAAAATGATCAAAAACCTTCAATTCTTGTTGAAAAAAATTAATAACTGATTGAGGCTAATTAATTTGTTGATTTCTAATTTAAAATTGAGTAAAACTCAAGATAATAACTTCAATTAGAATTATGTTCCAAATATAATATAATTAATTCCAAATATAGCACAAAAAGTGTCCGTTGCTAATCAACGGTTTTTAATGTGTTTTATATATGCAGATGAAAATCTTCAATAGCATTTGAAACATGGCTATCTTAAAAGACTAAAACCAAGAAAATCATGTGGCGAATTTTAGGCCAGCAACATTCCTATCTAGAAGGTTCTCACTTCTCAACGTCAAAATCAGCTCAATTGACATAAATGAAACGTTGGTTACACTGCTTTGGCAAATGTTCTGTTTCATTTTAAGCTTTGTTTATTCTATATGCTTGGGCCGGTATATATATCATTTTTAAAAAAAAAATATTATTATTATTATTATTTAAAAAAAATTGAGTTATTCGGGTCGTGTCGAGTAAGTTTGACCCGATACACCTAATCGTGTCAAACGAGTCGGGTAATTTCGGGGTTGACACGATTCGACCCGTTAATTAAACGAGTTAAACGGGTCATGTCGTGTCAACCCGTCAAAATAACGAATCGTGTCGGTTGACCCGTTTAACAAATGGGTAGTGTTCGTGTCGAGTATAAACGGTGTTGGGGGTCAAGCGGGTTGACCCGAACCCGACTCGCAACCCGTTTTGACATTCCCTATTCAAAGACATAACAACCTTTTAGTATTACTGTGCAAACAATGTGAACTTTTCAAGTCATTTGTACCAAAAAAGACGATATTTTTTGTCATTTCTGGTACAAACGACGTTAATATAGAAAAATAAAAAAATTCAAAAAATTAAAATTAAAATTAAAAAAAGTCTCATATATTTCTTCTTCACGTTTTAGTAACCACACAGAAAATCCAAAACCTAAAATTGATGAAATCAAACCAAAAAGTTATCGACTTCAACTGTACATAAAACAAGAAATCAAACCATATATAAGGTGCCTAAATCCAACCGCATTAAGCAACAATTAGAACATAACAACACAATATGACCCAAATTTTCATCCCAACATTCATCGAGAAAATCATATACACTCATAGAAAGATTCAAAATACACCTTCATAGTCGGAGTAATTTATATATGTCAATCCCCATGTCTATCTTGTGTTAACCAAAATTGAAATAACCATTGAATTTATGATAGATCGTTATTGATTTTTTATCAAATTGTGATTTTAAAAGTCACATCAATTTTAGTGGACACAAGGTAAACATGGGGATTAACATGTATCATTGCTCTAGCAGTTGTGATGCCGACACTTCGGCGAGAAAGGAAAGAAGAACTAGTTTTTGTGTGTATATTTATATGTAGACACACACACACGCACACACACATATATATATAGATCTAATCTAATAAGAAATGTAGGGAAACATCGACAAATTGGTGAAAAAGCGAGGAGGAAGTGATAGATCTGAAGGAATCGAACCTCCATATTGCATTTGACGAGACCAAGAGGAGTGACGGCCATGTGAGTGAGACCGCAACTGAGGTTCCCACCGATGAGTACATCTCGATCTTTTTGCTTGGCGCAATCATTTTCTCCGACCCATCTTGTGGTAGAAGGCGATGAACTCCAGCGTGGTGGTCGGCTGAGAGGAGAAGAGGAAGGTTATGGGTTGAGGATAAGAGAAGGATGAGAGGAGAGAGATGCTAGAAAAAGAAAGGGTTTTAGGGTTATAGTGATGAACGCTCAACATTGTGAAAACGGTATAGCTGAGATGATCTTAGGTGAAGTTTGAAATATTAATGCAGGACAATTGGTGGACGCATAGCTGGTATTTGACATCATTTCCCATAATAACCAACGTCAAATTTAATTTTAGTGGGTACTCATTGGATAGTTCGGCCGCTCCCAACGGCCAAGTTAGAGTGGGTGAATTATTCTTGTAGTCAAAAGAAATAGTTCAACCACTTGAACGCAACTTTTGTGACTTGTACACAGTGCAAGTTATCCATTCTCTCTTATATATAATCGCATTAAAGGATAGATTCAAATTAGAGCCGTTGCATCTGCTTTTAGATCTTTTTTGTAAGACCTACCACGAAGGTAAAAAAAAGTAAAGCCTGTGCTCATATACGTACGCATCCGGCCGGCTCACTGCACTGTGAATACAAAATGAACTACTCTGTTTTTTTTTTTTTTTAATGAATAATAAAATGAACTCCACTTTATATTTGTTTACAATTTTACTTCTTATTTACTTTTGCCAAAAAGGAAAAGACAATACTGGTTGAGACGTTGAGTGATCTCGACCATCCAACATGTATAAATACTTCTTTATTCTTTTCTCTTTTTAAAAAAGTATTTTTGCTCAGGGACAATGAAGACAGCCTACGAGGAAGAGTGCATGGTTGGACAGATGGACTTATCATCAGCATGCGTGTCCACGGCTCCCACAGTACTTTTTTTGGGGCTCGATCGTACGGCCCTTCCAAGTGACCAGGTTCAATGAACCTTTGCTAACCACTCTCCCACATGATTCACA
>FXXK01000388.1:20276-67641 GCA_900184695.1 Betula pendula
ATATACACACATATTTTTTGAGAAATTTCACACTATAACTAAATTTTCGTTCTAAAAAAAGTGATATATACTCGTTATATACAGGTGTGAATATGTGATGTTTAATGATTTTAAGTAATGCTACATATTTATTTTTTATTTTATCCCATATTGTTGGGTTAATGTGACAATATCAATTAATTTTTTTTAAAAAAAATAAATAAAAAACAAATCAAAGGCCGATAAGTACCATCATATTAGTCCAACAAAATAAAAATGAGATGAGAAATAAATAGCTAAAATTAATCTCAATGGTTTAATGTACGAGCACTTAACATAATGAAAGTTCTAGCGGATAAGGTGGCACATTCTAATTAAAGAGATCAAATGCTATTATGGTGATACAAAAGTTAAAGTGTCCAAACAGGTAAGAATGTTGCATTATTATGTTGGGAAATGTTATCTTTCTTCTCCCTGTCATTTTTTTTTTTTTAATTTTGTAAAATTATTATTAAATGTATAAATTTTATATAAATTTACACATAAGACCCATAAATTTAATAGTAATTTTAAAAAATGAGAGAATAAAAGAATGACCAAAGAAAAATGTATAACAAATCCCTTTAGGAGAAAAAGTTTAGCCTCAAACATAGAACAAATTAAAAATGTAATTTTTTTTTTTGAGAGGCGACAATTGTTAACAGCCAATTATTGGACCAAGTTTTATTTTAAATTAAATTGAAAAAAAAAATATTTATCTAAATTATGTTTATTAAACTAACATCTATCTTGTAAGCATATAATTTTGATACACATTTTTAATAGAGAATTTTAAAATATATATAAAAATTACATGCTTTAAAAATAAATGTCAAACATATAATTTAATAACAATAATATCATAACATCAAGTCCAAACATAAGAATGTTCATAAAGATTAGGATTTAGGAGTAGAATTATTTATCTCAGAAACAATCTTTAACCTCGACTCAATCCCAGCAAGATGTTTGGTTTTTCCTTTTATACTAAAAAAAATAATAATAAAAAAAATCTTTAAATAAATATTGTCTCATATAAGATCGTCACCAGTCATGGTTACTTTACTAGCACCATAATGAGGACAAGTCCGACACGCCTTCTTCAGACTTCAGGTCAAACACTCAAGTGGACGGTTCTGGAAAAATGCCCCCGGGTACCCGCGAGTTCCACGGAACATTCTACTCCTTTCCCAATTTTTTTTTAGTACTAAAATTTAGTAATTATATTAATTGAAAAATAAAAAATTAATTTTTGTTATCTTAATTTTTATTAATTTTAAAGAATCTTTGACTCTCTTTATTAAAAATTTATGTTCCTAAAAAAAAATACTAAGTTATTTGCTGACAAATAAATAAAATAATTATGTAATATACCTTTGCAAATTATAATTTATTTTTTAAATGAAATAATTCAAAAATATCATGTAATTATTTAATATCATATTAATAAAAAAACTCAAAACATTTTAAAAATAACAATTTTTTTTTAAAAAAAAATTGAGTTGAAAATTTTTTTTCCAACCTCAGTCTAGTCAATCTTAAAGTATATGTGTTAGTTTATTAGGCTGAATTAAAGAAGTTACATCGACCCAATTTGAAAAAAAAAAAAAAAAAAAAAAAGAAAAAAAAAAAGAAAGAAAGAAAGAAGAAGAAGAAAAATTATTCTTCTAAAAATGGCATTATTTACAAAAGTTATCTTATTTAAGAATTTCATTATAGAATTGTTTTATTAGATTTAGAAGATCCTACTACGCCTATGCTGATATGTTAACATTTTAATATAGAAATAATATCTCCTTTTTCTCATGACGTGGGCCGCTCTTATTGGCCACCACCCTATAATCCTCCAAAAAAACAGAAAGTAAATCCAAAATTTGAAACGCACATTTGATGGTCGTAGAGAAAGTTGGCACTAAAAAGCTCTCGTTCGCCGCTTCGAATTTATTCTTTTCTTCGTCATCATCTTCTTTTTCGTCGTCGTCGTTGTTCAGCGCACCGTTTTGGTCCATCCTCTGATCAAAGTCTCTGATCCTATTCTTACTCCGCTGGTACCAATTTATCTTATAATTCTTATTTTGTTACAATAAGATCTATGAATTTGGATTATATGTTTTGTTGAATTTGTTTTATATTAAGTTGAAGATTTTCAATTCGGTGTCGCATTTATTTTTCGTTTGGTTACTGAGAAAATGAAAAGAAAAGGAAAAGTAGATGTCGTGAAATTCGGCTGAACTGAAGTTTTTTGTGCTGATTAAAGTGTTTAAAGCTGCAGAGTCGATTTTCTTTTGCTTTGATTTTTATTTTCTGCTAAAATTTTCCTGGCAACCAAACAGTGACCGTGAGATGGTGTTGTAGTTTTTTGAGTTATTATCTATTATGGCTAATTTGGACCCGATTTGATATCGTAGTGATCAGGTCAGCTTGCAAGTGTTGAAGAAATGATTTGGGGGATAATTCGCCGCAAAGTTGCTTCGGTATCGATTAGAATTTTGCTATAAGTTTTTCTTTTTGTTAATTATCGATGGCGTTAACTTAGTTGCTGCGTCTGATTCTAATGTAATGGTTCTGGTTTTGTTTCGATTTATTGGTGTGATTATGTTTTCAATGGATGGTTTTGTTGTGTGTTAATCGGTAGCCGAAGACGTTAGGAGAGGCAGTGCAGAGGATTAGGCCTCCATTGTTGTCAGGGGCAAGATGTTACAGGACAACTCGGAAAGAGGTACCAATGATGATTGTTATTAGTTGCTCTTGTATGTTTTTGGGTGGATTTTCCGTGTAAATAACTGGAGACCTCATTGTAATTTTGGTGAAATTGTTTCAATCTCTTTTCCTGAACAGCATCATGTGAAGGGTTCATTTGGGTATGCGATTTCAAAAAATGCAATTTTAAAATTAACGATTTTCAAATGTGATTTGAAAACGTGATTTTTAAAAACGCAATTAAGCGTTTGGCAAAATCGCGATTCGGCCTTTAAAATCGCAGTTTAGCATTTAAAATTCTGCGTTTTTAAAAAATGACTCATTTATCTACAATTTGAAAATGCGAATTTTTTGTATTTTCAAATCGCAATTTTTTAGAAACGAAATTTCCAAACGATTCATTTTTTGCGATTTGATTTAAAATCGTACTTATTATCTATGAAATCACAATCCCAAACGCACCCGAACATATATATAAGAAATGTGGATGCCACAATAGAATATATGTGGGTTTTGCAAAATTTTTTGGTCAGTGGAATGTGGATTGAGTATGTCAAACAATGTGAAAAATTGCTCCATAAGAGTCATTGGTTTGACTGTGAATTGATGGTTATAATCACAGAACTTGGTAAAGCTTTTCTTTATTTAAGTTTTTTCTGTTATAGTCATTTGACTAAAATTGATAAGCTGTGTGGGTCGCATACAGAGCTTAAACAGCATTTACAAAATAATTAATTAATTATTTTTAAAAAAAGAGGGAAAAAATGTCTGAGCAATATCTAGGCTTAAATTCTGATAGAATGTAGCTTTATAAGGCAGGGTGTTCATCAGAGTTAAAAAGTAAAAGAACACAGAAGAAAAAAACTTCCTTTCCACCTATTTTCTTGTGTTTGAAATTGAGAACGATTTCTCCCTTGTATATTTCGTCCTTGCCACAATATTGTAGAAAGCTTCCAATATTATGGCTGTTGATCTGTGCAGGCTTTGCTCACTGGGCAAGGATTTGAGCAAGTCCGGAGCTCTAGTTACCACACTTTTTTAGGTGATCTTTTGGAAAATTTTATTGAACAAATGTGCTACCTTGCTGGGAACTTATTTACATGTGTGGTTCTGTTTTCCTTTGCTGTGATTGATTTATTCAAATTCCTTTGTTATAGGAGGTCCTGCCCATTCAAAGCTGAGGTCAGTGAGCTCTCATCTTTTGTCTTTTCTGCCTCCCCCCCCCATCCTAAAAAAAAAAGGAAAAAGAAAGCAGAGCTGTTTCCAACTGTACTTTCTTGCTTTCTTGAGAGAGTGGGGAAAGGTGGGTGGAGGGTGGTTGTAAAGAACAACATTTTTAGCTGCAAATTTCGAGCATGTCTTAAGCTCCATAATTGGAAATATATGAGATATCAGATGAATCTGACTTAAGAGATTGTAAACTGAAAGTCTTGGACCACTTGATTTCAAAAGCCCCTTTTGGAATTTCTCACCATATTAATCATGTCATATAACATGAGAAAACAAGTGGTCCAAGACATCTGATTGTACTATGCCACGCCTTTTACTTCTATAAAACTTAGGATGCTTCTTGATGTTTGCAAACTTGCTCTCTTCTTCTAGAATGGAAACCCTTTTCTGTTTATCACCTCTGACATCCTTCATCTGGGAAGAGAATCCGAGTCTTCCATGCTAGGAATGATTGAAACATAAAAAAGGGTTCTACTCCTTGTGAATCTTTCTCCTCTAGTTTCTTGTTCATTTTGCGCCCTTTTTANAAAAAAAGAAAGAAAGAAAGAAAGCAGAGAGCTGTTTCCAACTGTACTTTCTTGTCTTTTTTTTTGGGTTAAATCCTTTCTTGAGAGATTGGGAAAAGGTGGGTGGAGGGTGGTTGCACAGAACAACATTTTTAGCTGCAAATTTCGAGCATGTCTTAAGCACCATAATTGGAAATATATGAGATATCAGATGAATCTGACTTAAGAGATTGTAAACTGATAGTCTTGGACCACTTGATTTGAAAAGCCCCTTTTGGAATTTCTCGCCATATTAATCATGTCATATAACATGAGAAAACAAGTGGTCCAAGACATCTGATTGTACTATGCCACACCTTTTACTTCTATAAAACTTAGGATGCTTCTTGATGTTTGCAAACTTGCTCTCTTCTTCTAGAATGGAAAACCTTTTCTGTTTTTCACCTCTGACATCCTTCATCTGGGAAGAGAATCCAAGTCTTCCAAGCTAGGAATGATTGAAACATAAAAAAGGGTTCTACTCCTTGTGAATCTTTCTCCTCTAGTTTCTTGTTCATTGTGCGCCCTTTNTTTTTGTATGCAGGGAAGTTACAACACTATTTCAAGCTGAGCCCTTTGTTCGATTGAGGAATAGATCATTTTCTTCAGACAATGGTAATTTATAGTTTATGTTTGTGCAGATCACTTATCTTAGTTTGATTTTTTCATATGCTTTTGTGTGTATTTATGTTTGTGTATGCGCACGTGTTTATATATATTGGAGTTGCCTAGTTTTAACTGTCCCATCATTCATTGTAGGAGACCTGGTTGAAGCTGTTGTTCCTTTCATGGGTGAATCTATAACTGATGGCACTTTGGCAACTTTCCTAAAGAGTATGTTATTCTCACAGCTGTGTTGTGAATTGTGATGCTTTTCATTCCTTAAGAATTGTATAGTGTAATTGTATATTCTTCAACTTATATATATACATACATACATATGCATGAATTGAATACCTTATGAGACTCATGTTTATGATACACACTATGAGCAGAACCTGGGGACAGAGTTGAAGTCGATGAACCTATTGCTCAAATTGAAACTGATAAGGTAACTGCAGAGAAGGGTTTTTTTTTTTTGAAATAACTGATAGATCTTGTAATTCTGAAGTATCAAGAAGAGTCATCGCTGAAATTATTTATCATTGATATGATTGATTTTGTTTTTTTTTCCCAACAAGGTGACAATCGATGTAGTTAGTCCTGAAGCTGGCACCCTTCAAAAGGTAATATTTCAGTAATATGGCAATATGAAATAGTTGAATGTTCATTCAGCACCACTTTTTCCTCCTTAAAGTGGGATTGAGTTTTATTGTTGTGCTGATCCCTTTCTTTTTCCTGTCTTGCAAATGCATTTGGTTCTAGTATCTGGCCAAGGAAGGTGATACTGTGGAACCAGGCAACAAGATTGCTGTCATCTCAAAATCAGGTGAAGGTGTAACACAAGCTCCATCAGAAAAGGCTGCTGCTCATCCACCACCTCCTGAACAGAAGGAAAGTGCAGAGAAGCAAATCCCCAAAGCAGAGACCGCCCCTATCAAGGAGAAGATTAAAGAACCATCTCCATCACAACCCAAGGCAAAAGGACCTTCTCCACCTCCAAAACACACAGCTTCAGAACCCCAGCTTCCTCCTAAGGACAGGGAAAGACGAGTAAGTTTCAGAGTTTCTTCTTCATGGAAGAAAATACATCTTTGTATCTTTACTTTGTATTCCCTCTAATGGTAAGGAAATACTAAAGTATTATCTTGTCTTATCCTGACTAGGTTCCTATCACAAGACTCAGGAAACGTGTTGCAACACGCTTGAAAGATTCTCAGAATACGTTTGCTTTGCTGAGCACATTTAATGAGGTTGATATGTAAGTATGAATCATCTTTCCTTTCCACCTTTAAGGATTAACCATGTCCAATTTCATAAAATGTTCTTTCTTTTAAAAGTTCTTCATAATCTGATTATCAGGCTTTACCTGTTTACAATACACCGAATTCAACAACTGTCCTGTTTTTCCTGAATGTAATGTCATGCCTCAAGCAGAAAGGAAAAGGAGATAAACTAATGAATATCATAATTATGGATTTCGAAGTGCTACTTCACTACGTCACTTTTTTCCTTTTTGTTCATCAAATTACTGTTAAAAGGCTCTCTTTCTCACCTAGTTAATTTTATGTATAATGCAGGACCAACTTGATGAAGCTCCGTTCAGATTATAAAGATGCCTTTGTTGAAAAGCATGGAGTTAAATTAGGACTTATGTCAGGCTTCGTGAAAGTATGTACAAAGTAGTATGTCATCTGTTTGAAGGCATATTTGATGATCTTGGAAAATGTATACTGTTTGTGCATGTTCTTAATCTCATTCTAATTTGGTTCAGGCCGCTGTTACTGCGCTTCAGAGTCAGCCAGTTGTCAATGCTGTCATTGATGGTGATGATATCATATATCGAGATTACATTGATATCAGCATTGCTGTTGGCACTCCTAAGGTATGGCCGAATTCAATCAATTCATTTTTGTAATTTTTTCAGACACTCTGAAACTGCTCTGAAAAAAATGAGTTCCGTTTTAGTAGTCAAATCCTGAGGTTAATAACTTTTGTTTTTTTGTTTTTTGTTTTAAATTCTGAACAACTAGAAGTTTTCATTGCTTAAGATGGATCTAATTGAATTGGCGGTTTAAGACGATTCTGTTTGTATAGACTGTCATCTTCAATGTTATCGTTTTATTTGGCGCTATTTTTTAAGAACTAGTCCTGGGCAGTCCAAATCTAAGGGAAGGTATTACCAAATTTGCTTCCGCAGATATAATTGACACAGCCTTATTTTTAGCTTTGAAGAAGTTCAAGATATTAGCTGAAGTTATAACTACATTACATAGATAATCAAAGTTTTCCCGTGCTATTAGTAGAATGATAATTGAACGATTTGGCAATTTTGCCATGCCCCCATATCCTAAGATGTGATCATGGTTTCGCATGTATAAACACGCCCTGAGATCTGCAGGGGTATAGGAATGTAGAGTGTGGATTGGAACAGGCATTGGGCCTCTTCCCTTTTCACTGGTTAGACATGCATTAAGAGCCCTGGACAACGTAGGCAGCTATTGCTAGTCCTAGTATGCAGTGTTCAACTTACTTGAGCTGTTCTTCAAACCACATGACATGAGCTTTTAGTCAGATGAACTGCAGCTTCACATAAAATTAATTATCTATCTATCTATCTATCTGTTGTTCAACTAACATCGATCAAATTCCTTTCTTATTCAAGGGCCTCGTTGTTCCAGTTATCCGCAATACTGAGAAGATGAACTTTGCCGATATAGAGAAGGAAATAAATACTCTAGCTAAGAAGGCAACTGATGGTTCTATATCAATTGATGAGATGGCTGGAGGTACATTCACAATATCAAACGGTGGTGTCTATGGAAGTCTTTTAAGTACACCAATCATCAACCCACCACAGGTACTGCTCTATGCAATTGTCTTTGGTTGATGATTTTTTACATTATTCTTTAAGTAATGCTAAAAACTAAATTTTTTATTTTATAATGCTGACGTATTAGTCCCAACTAACTTTTAGATTAGTTATTGTTAAAAAAAAAAATCTAAGGATCGGTTGAGATTGACACGTTAATATTATAGGATAAAAATGTGATTTCTAGCTAGCATTAGTCGTGTTCCGGTTGTCACTTTGTGTTTTAATAGTATTCTTGTTATTTGCCGGTGTTCCTCCCACCAATTCACCCCATTGCTTATTTTGGCAGTCGGCTATATTAGGTATGCACTCAATAGTGAGCCGTCCTATGGTTGTTGGGGGCAATATTGTTCCTAGGCCAATGATGTATATTGCATTGACATATGATCATCGGCTGATTGACGGGAGGGAGGCTGTGTTTTTCTTGCGCCGCATCAAAGATGTTGTGGAGGATCCTCGCAGGCTTCTCCTTGATGTATGAAGTTTCTGCTGAATTCCCAATTTGCTGGTAACGCATCCTCTTCAATGTTAGCCAGAATAACATCTCAGCTCTAAAATTTTGTAGAGATGTCTTTTTTGATCTGCGATGCCATAAAAATCTCAAACTACTTTAGTTCAAGTGTTTACAAGAAACAACCTTTTCAAGTTTTCATGCTATTGATTCTGGATTTACATACCAAAGTACTTTCATGCGTTCAAATTGTAGATGTCTTTTTGACTGGACAATCAATTATTTTCAGGATCATGTATAAGCCTTGAGTCTGTATAATACAAGGTCCTTCAATGAAGGATTGACACAGTATATGTATAACAATGTTATTTATCCATCGGCTGGAATTGTTAAAACTCTGCTTTATCTTGTTTTGTTATTATACCTGTTCTTTTTCCTAGGCAATGTGTAGAATTGAACCAAGAGTGTAGCCATTTGAACCCACTCCACCACCTAAGGCACGATTTTTTTTTTTTTTTCTCGGCCTAAGGCACTACCTTAAACTGACAAAGTACCATCTTTGGAAGTAATGATGTGTGGGCATTGGAGGTGAAGGCAACCGTCTGTCAGAAAGTCAGAATCATCTCCCAAATTATTTCCGACTGAGGCAATTTCTGCTTGCATTAGCCTCTGATATGTCCGAGGCAGAGTTCAACTAGGCTGTTGCAAGACAAAGAACTCGTCTTCGTCCCATATATTGGTCTTCGTCTCAACGCCGATGGTGGCAATGTTGAGAGCTTGGTTCTCTGGTTTATACCAATAAACACTTTTTCATGGTCCTTAAAGAGAAAGAACATAGAAGATAATCTCTATGGTTTTTCCCAGCAACCAAACATGTATAAAGCATAAAAAAAAATGAAACCATCAAGTTTCTTATGCGCAAACAAAAGCCTAATTCTCATATCAAAACAACAGTAACAGATTAATTTACAAGAGAGATAAGAGGATCGATAGAAAACCAGCGAGGAGGAAGGAGCACAGGGCAATGTTGATAGCAAGTGAAAATGTGAGAAGCTTGGTTCTGGAGCAGGGGAAGGGACTTTATAATAAAGGAGTCTCAGAGTCGGAATTCCATCAAAAATAGAAACCAACTCTGCCCCTGCCTCCATCTTCCATCAGAAAGGTAAATGGACCTCCGGCCCTGCCTCTCCCGGCCGTCGAGAGCAAATCCGCGTGGGTAAGCTGTCGGGAAAATTCTCCACCTGCACAGCCCAATTTGGAAGACTTTCTAGAACAATTGTGCGGGGGAAGCTAACAGGTGATAAAAGCTGTCTTCAATGTGCTGTCTCTCTCTCTCTCTGGTTTATAAGTCATGATGATCTACCTGTCCTCCTTTCTATTTCTCAGTACAAGTTTCTTTTAGTACAGTCTGAAGCTTATGTCGGAGACAGGGTAGCAGAGACATGAAGTACATTACCATTTTGTGGTAACCGCATTGAACCCTCGGGAGAGTCTATTTCATCCATTTATTCACCTTTCGAGCTGGGGATATCCATTCTAATCCATTTATTCAAATACGGGACTAATCATATTACAAATACAGTGGAACTGTGGCTAGTATCGGTGCCAGATGCTCTGAGTTTAAAAACTCCAAAACGATGACATTATTTATTATCAATATATCTCTTGGAGACGTTCAGTTAATCCAAATTTCATCTTTACAAAAAATAAAATTAAAAATAAAAATAAAATAAAAAACGACTAAACTTCGTCTTTTACACACTTGATCACCAAATTTCATCTTGATGCACAGGTTAAACTTCATTTAATTGGAAAAATAGGAATTAGCAAAAAGATCACCAAATATTACCCAAAATCAATCCATAACTGGATTGCTTACCTTTTGAAGCCGGCTCATCTCCTAAAAGAAGAAACATACACCAGGTAATAATACACTTGGTTGGAAGATGATGATTTAATGTTAGGCTTAAAGCACGCATCCATAACCAAGAGGAGGCAGTTGAGGCTTAGAACTGGAACTTGTTTCATCTTGTGGTTGTTGGATTATCCTGCTCAGGTAACAAACAGAAATTTCAAGTCTTCCTCAGTTAATTTTCCGAGGGCCTCTGAAGAGCCACCAATAGTCCTGCAAAACACAAATAATACAGGTCTTTTGCTCAGTGTTGCTGCAACAACAGGTGGAAACGACTTGAATAATACATCCTCACTGCCAGACAAACGACATTTACCCTTCAAACACTAATTCCTTCTTTTCTTGCAGCTTCAGAATCCTCTCCTCAATTGTATTCTCAATAACAAATCTCACGATTCTGTACATGTAGAGAGGAAGTCAGAATCCTCGCAGAAAAAGGCTAACAATTATAAGAACTCAGGATATTGGAGTTGTGAGCAAAAAGCAGCACCTGATTGGTTTATACTGCCCTATTCTGTGGATTCTATCTTGTGCTTGCCGCTCCACAGCTGGGTTCCACCAAGGATCCATCAAGAAGACCTAGACAAAGGTATAACACAAGAAGCATACCAAGACACATTAAATGAAGAAGCTAAAGGGCGTGTGTCTATATCTTTTAGAGGCATAGGCCACTTAAAAAGACGCTTGGGGTAACAAAGAGGTAAAAGAAGGACATCAGTGGTAAAAAAAAAAAAAAATTTAAGCATAAAAATAAATAAATAAATAAAAAGTTCCAAAAATGCTTCTCCAATGCCATGAGATCTATTTTCCCGAAACACAAATCAATCAATAGTCTGAAACATGTCTAACAGAAGAAGACTCCCCATTATACGGAGTCCAAGGAAAATTATCATGAACTTTTACTTTATGAAAAACAGCTCAAGAAATGAAAAACTTAATTAATTTAAGAAAAAACATGTAAAAATGCATGCAATGAAGCCTGAAGAAAAACCATTTAAGAATGGAATTGCTCACGTTTGATGCAATTGTAAGATTCAGAGCAACACCACCAGCTTTCAAGCTCATAAGGAAAATCTTGCAATCTGGATCTTCAGTAAATCTCTTGATAGCAGCATCTCTTGCAGATATGGACATGCTTCCAACTAATTGAACACAATTTATACCGGACTGCAACAGGTTAAAGGCATTACTTTCTCTACTTCCATAAATTGAAAAAATAAAATAAAAATAAAAAAAATAAAAAAGAGATCAAAACGCATATTTTAAATTACCTTGTGAAGGGAATAATTTATAAGATCCAAGAATGATGTGAACTGGCTGAAAACAATTCCTTTTGCGGAACCATCCCTTTCAACCATGGACCTAATTTCTTCCCTCTACAACCCAATTCAAACTCAGTCAACAGCATGTACAGAAATACAACAATTGCTATAGACATGGGCGCACAAGGAAACATATAGGCAAATCAACAACAAAAGAACATTAATTTACCATAGCCAAAAAAGACGAGAAACATTTTTTTTTTTTTAACTTTTCTTTCAAAACCAATTTCTTAAAATCCTTGGAAAAGAATTTTGCCACAGGGAAGATAATATTCTTATGGCCATATGATGCAGTAAACATAATTATTATCAAATGGTCACAAGATTATTTTAACATCATCCAATTGATGGTATAGCAGCAAGTGGAAAAACATAAAACTCATGCAATAAAATAAGGACACACCAGAAAACGAAGAAGCAAATCAACAGAAAAAATATTACTTTTTTTTACTTTTCCCAAAAAATAATATCAATTTTGTCCTTAACACCTTATCTTTTAAAATTTTTGAATGGGCTATTTGCTAGGAAGAAGATAGTTTTTGACCATATTGAAGCAAGAAACAGATTTTTAAGATAATCAAAAAGACTATCCTGGCTCCATCAATTAATGGTTTAGCAGTCTGAAGTTGGATTAGGCAACCTCTTAGATCAAAAAGCTTGCTATTTCAGGCCTGAGAAACCTGCAACTTCCACCTCATCATTTCGCCTTTTCATGGACATAATGAATAACCAGTTGCTATTCATCATATTGCTTTGCTATTTGAAATGTAATTTGACCACTGCTGTGGCATTTAAAGTGGTTTCTTGCAAGACCATATTTAAAAGGTTTTCTTAATTTAGAAGAATGAGCATAAAAGAAAATGACTTTCACAATTGCCTTCAAAGATCTCTATTTGTTCTCTATCATGTTTATATAAAAATAAAGACATTATAAGGTAGCAAAATCATGCTAAGAAATATATGCTATTCAGTGGAGCTTTTATAGAATTATCAAGGTTGCAATCTTGGGGAGGGGGTGAAGGAGCAAGTAATATTTAAAAAATTTGTATACACATACCAAAGCCTCGATTTTTGTGCTTGTCTGAAAATCATCAAGTTGAATTCTGTTTAGAATACTTGAGGATCTAAACCCCTTGATGGTAGTTTTAGAAGCCTGATTTCCATCGTCCACATTTCTAGTCAAATCAATAGTAAGTAATTTTGAACATGAAGGGCATGAGGCTTGTCCCAAGGAAGCACAGAAATCAATCAAACAAGTCTGACAGAAAACATGCTCACAAGCAGAGACCTGTAACAATAAACAAAAAAAAAAAAAAGGTTTCATTTATTATTAGTATTCAACTTAATCAGATTTTATTTTATTCACTGTATCATCCATCAAGAATTATATTGAAAAGCTTTACACCCACCCAAAAAAAAATGGTGATTACCAATGTTTGTGCCAAAATTGCATACTCCCAAAAAGAAAAATTGCAAAAACTAAAAAGATGAACTTACCCTAGGTTCTTCAGCTGGATGGTGACAAATACCACAAACTTGTTCACTATTGTCATTATTAACCATGTTTCCACTTCTTAGTGCAGCAGTTCTAGAATACACTATGAGGTAAGGATGATCCACTGCCTGTAGTTTTACACAAAATAGAAATTAGAGGCCTTGGCAAATGAGATTTGTCTACAGCACTAGCAGATCGTTAACAGTTTTTACTTTTGTATCTACAGCACTAGCAGATGATTAACAGTTTTTACATTTGTAATTTTCAATCTGCTGCTGCTGAGTTGATATGCGAACTACGCTCTAAGAGAAGATCCAAATAAATGAGTGGACCTCCAAACTTGGTTGGTCAAGCCTAACCCATCAAATAATTCTGGAAAACTTTCATAATCAAGAGCTAAATTTTTCTTCTGATTAAAAAAGCTTGAACCTCAAAAATAAGGAGGGTTCAGATTTTCCAATCAAAAGGGCGCACATGATTAATGCAAGGCCCTCTTAGTATATGTTTGTCCACAGAAGATAGACTTTTAACAGGTTAACAAAGAGCTATTTTAGTTTTACTGTAATTATCATTCACCTGCCGCAATCGTGTGAGAAGGTCAAATATGTGAGCGTAGTTATTCATTATGGTTCCTGCCTGAACGTATCTGTAAAGTATAAAAGCAAATTTATCCAAACACGAAAGAAAAATGAAAAAAAAAAATCATTAGAATCACAGTTTTTCTCATGCATAATTGATGAATAATTTTTTTTTCTTTTTAGCATCTAATGATGTTCGTGGTAACATAACATGTACATCAATATATGGAATTTCAAAACTGAAGCACCAAGCAAAAGAGATTGCGGGTGACATACGTATTGAACCGTGCCTGACTGTCATTGTACAATGATTCATAATAATCTTGTTCTTTGATATCCAAGGTATCCCGCCTCAATGAAACCTGCACAAAGATTTAGGGATGAATTGAAAGACACAAAGAAAAGAACCGCGGGGGGCTTAGCCATAAAGCACTAAAACTTACAATTCTAGGGGGAAGTGCCAGATCAGCAGCCCTGCCATTTTTTGTTCGTCTTAGCACTATGTTCTTTAAAATTCTGTGTTTGAGCAAAATCATGGCTCTTCGTCCCCCATCACTATTTCCATATAGTTGTATTGGTGTAGCCACATACTTAAAAGGATCAGGATTGAATTATATGTCAGCAAAGAGTATTTCTGAGAAAGAAGGATGCCTCATAAACAACAAAAAGAAACATGAGAGCAATAACGTTCAGGACTCACCTTATTCCACCAACAAAAATGTCTCACAGAACTATGAGAACAGTTTGAACATTCTTTTGAGGCACTGCAGGAGGCCATCAGAGTCAAAAAAAAAAATATATATATATATATATATATATATATAACAATTAAACCAAAACTAAAGAAAAATTAATCCAAATTATGATTCCATATTTATTTTTTTTATATAACAAAACAACATGAGAAGAATTAAGATAAATCTAAGTAAAAGAAAACTATTAGTTTTTTATTAACAGCCACTGATTCTTGACAATATTTCCTTGTTACAAAATAACAAATTAGAGATGTGCTACAACATTTCCTTGTTACCAGCTCATTTACACAAGATATGAACTCTATAACACAGCCCATTCCATTGTTGGCTGGTACCTATATCATTGTAAACCAATTACAGACCCTAGTGTAGCACAAAGGAGAATAAGATCCAAAAATGTCCCTGAAACCTCCTAACAGTAAGAAGTTTTCAGTATGTGAAAATAAAAAGAGGCTTTGCTTCTGGTTGTAACACACCAAATAAAACAACGATTATCCAATTCTTCAATTTGCATACAAGAAAAAAGCATACCAGTTCAGGTTTCTCAATTGAGCAGCTACCAATTCTATGTAGTCAATCAACTATACACCATAACCAATGTACACTATTACTTCTTATTTCTTGCAGTCATAAAGAATATTGAATCTCAAACATACCTATGATCAAGTGTTCTGCAATCACAGTCCTTACACAAGTAATAAGAATACGGAATTATTCGCAGGAAACGAACCTGTGCAAACAGCATATCAACCATATAAGTTTGCCAGAGACAGTAACTGATTATATAGCAAATTTTTTGTACGTGCATTAAACTTACCAAAGAGTAAAGTTCTCCAACACGGTTCTGAAGGGGAGTACCACTTAAAGCCCATTTGTATGAAGACTCTAAAGCAAGAACAGCTTTTGCTGTATTACAATGTCTAGCTTTTATATAATGTGCCTATTTTCAAAAAGAAAAAAAGGATGGTGAAACTACTTCTCAAAAGCATAAACCTCATAGAAATTGACATTTAATCCATCATTTAACAACAAAAGGGACACCAACACTCTCATGGAGACAAATGGATGGAAATAACGTTGCAGCAGAAAAACAAGAAAGTAAACAAGACAGAGATACTGGTTTTGTCATATGGGCAATACAGAACAAAAGCAACTTCAACTTGTTATTAAAAATGTCATTACATTTTTTTTTAATCTTTGTTTGCCAATGAACATGGTCAAGCAAAAACAGCTTATACTTATGACTAAGGATCTCATCATTTTTTTTTTTTGGTTCATTATTTGATTCAGGAGAAACATAGAAGCCCACATTTTCCACCAGTAGAATTAGAGGAAATAATTAAACAATTTGCCAGCAATAAGAAAACAATATCTATCACAAACATTAATATTTATAAGAGCAAGACATTAACAGAAATGAACTTCAAGAAGTTACTTCAACCAACAAGAACTTCAAATTGTTTTTAATATCCTAACTGGCTCTGTACAAAATTTTCAATAAAAAGGAATTGTGTTCCAATGCCCATATTCATATTCAGGTCTTATTCCCTCACATTATGCTTGGACGTCATGCAAAACCTGGTACCATGGCTGATAGCTTAAGGAATTGTTTTCCCCCAAAAAACTTTCTTCTAACATGAAATCATGAAAAACAAATAAGCTCGGTACAGAAACGCTCTAATAATTGCATGCTCTATTTTTATAATACTCCCTAAAGAGTAAATTGTTCAATTCCAATGCCAAGGGGTCAAGGATTTGCCACGACTTTATGCGGTTTTAACATGTTACAATAGCGTATCAACTGATTGAAAATTTCAGAACCAAAATGATGACCACACTTTAAAAAGTTAGGTATGATGGTTTAATCCCAGTTTATACTTACCTCCTGGATCATGAAAATTAGTCAAAGATACATAAGGTTACATGAATGCCTTTCAACAATTGACAAGAAAATGTATATAGAATGTACAACCATCAATTTTTAGGCATTCTAACTCTGTAAATGTCTCCTCATCACTACAACAAAGGGAGGGAAAAAAAAAAAAAACTGATCCATGTTGGACAACACTGATTGTAAGTGTGCGTGCAGATGCTTCTTCACATGGAGAGAGAAAGAGAGGAAGAGACCATAAAATGGTCAAATTTAAAGACAAGCAAGAAGAATGATAATTCCCTTATTGCAAATAATATATGCCAACTTACCTCATCCAGAATTACACGTTCCCACTTCACAGCATGCAAAAACGATTTCCCTCTGGAAGAACCTTCAACACCATCTGAATTTTCATTTCCAATTCTAATTCCCATATCCTTCTCTTTGCTTTGCTGGTATGATGTCTTCTTAAAAGCTCCCTTCCTTGTCTTGCCAGCACATTCATTCATCTTGTCTTCAGCAGACTCCATTTTCTGATTTGACATTACAGTTTTCCCTTTTTTCCTGGCTTGTTTAGACTGCTTCTCTGTTCTAACAGCATCAGGCCCACAAAAATATTTCAAGTGAACTGACAGCTTCCTATCATAAAATGACCTGCCACAGTAAGGGCACTTCTTCTTGGGAGGCATCATGTGCTTTCTGTACTCGGCCTCAACAATAGAGTATGTTGTTATGACAAAATCATAATCTCCAAACTGTTTAGAATTCTTCCCTCTATTGGCCCCATGATAAACAAGCACCTTGGTGCTTCCCTCTGAAGTAAACCGAGCAATCTCACTCACCCATTGGCTCACAGCAACCACAGGACAAATTACAAGGGTGGCTTTAATTCCAGGAAAACCTTCAGATGGACCTGGTAATACAGAGGGTTTATCAGATTCACAAATCCTGTGGATTTCCCGTCTGGCAAGGACAAGCGCAATTGCTTGAATGGTCTTCCCCATCCCCATCTCGTCCGCAAGAATTCCCCCTCCTGTTGCAGACTTTTCCTGTTTCAAAGCCCAGGCCAACCATTCCTTTTGGTATCTTAGCAAGGGCATGATCAATTCAGGCGGTGCCTCAACAGTTTCAATTATCACTTCATTCTGATGACCCAAATCAAAATCTTTTGTCAAATTCCCATCAATCCATCTCTCTTGCTCTTCTTCCCATTGATTCCACATAAGGATTGGCTTTGATCCATTTTTTGTCCTCCTTTTGTATGTTTTCTTCTTGCTCAGCCCAAGGAAATCAATTTCAACACCTCCACAATGCACTGCATTATCTTCCTCAACCTGTTCTCCAAACTCCACCAAGTTCTCTTCCCAACTCGGTCCTCCATGCTCCACTGTTTTCTTCTCTCGCGCTGTCTTCTTCCTTTTTCTTGAAGACTCAGCATAATTCTCAAATTCATAACCATTTTCTTCCCAATCATGAACTTCAGTTGTAGGTTTTGGTTTCTGGTTCAAGTCCAAATCCACCCTCCCGCCATATTCTTCATCTATATTTACATATCAACGCATGTCACGTACATATAAATACAGGTAAAATAGCTAAAATACACTACAAGATTCCATCTGGCAGACTCAGTTTGTTTCATGTAAAAATATCTCCTTAAGAACACTTTCCCATCATTTTTCTCTTCTTTTTTATTTTTTATTTTAATTTAAAATTCAACTAACATCTATCTAGTTACCTACTTCAAACACATAAATCTTCCAGCTGAAACTTCTTATACTCCACCAGCATAAATTGTGCCAAGATTTTTTCTAGAACAAAGTTGGTAGTTGGATAATTCAAAATCCACAAATTTTTATAACTGAAATCACAAATAATCCCATAAAGAAAAAACAAGAGTACCTTCATCACTGGAATCGGACGGCACATAAGTTCCCAAATCAGAGCTCGCTTCGTTAGAGCTATCATCACTAAGCTGTAGTATTTCCACATCGTTTGCTTCTAGTTTAGATAATAAAAGATAAATTAATTAATAAAGAAAACAACAGATGAAAATGCTCATTTTAGTATGAGTTTTCAAGTCATACTGATTCAAAGTCTAATGTTCCAAACTTTAATTCCTTTTCTTCTCCTCCTCATAGTAAGCACATAGAGCTCCTTTTCACAACAATGTGCATAAATAAATGTCCTAACGTCCAAAAAATTTCAGTTTCCTTATGGTATTTCGTACTTTCTCGGTAACCAAACAGGCTTAAATCGAAGGAAAAAACAAACAGTGAGAGAGAGAGATTCATACTAATCTAAAACTTTACCAAATTTTTACTAAACTTTCTCAGTAACCACGCAGGGATCAAAATTCTCAACAACATAAATCAATAAAAAAGAAAAAAAAAATTGAGTCTCAGACTTTACCATCGATAGGAGGGTTAGAAATTCGACTACGAGAACGAAGCTC
The DNA here is from genome assembly GCA_900184695.1 of Betula pendula. Lineage (NCBI taxonomy): Eukaryota > Viridiplantae > Streptophyta > Magnoliopsida > Fagales > Betulaceae > Betula > Betula pendula. The sequence goes on from FXXK01000388.1 coordinate 39,080, forward strand.
CATTGCTTTTTCAACCAATTAATTTTTAAAAAAAAAAAAACAAAAAATTTAGGGTTTTCTTCGATTCTCGTAGACGATTTCCGAGGCTCGGTTGAAGGAGGAGAAGAACCGTTCTTATTCTGAGGTGAGAGTGGAAATTAGAGTGTGTGAAGGAAACGACGACGGTGAAGCCGCTTTATATATATATATATATTGCCAAGCGGCGGGAACCACGTCAGCTTCTCCTGGCAAATCCACCGAGATTGTAAATCATATATAGTTTCTTTCAGGAGTTGTGCATCAATGATATCACCGCCGTTTGTAGGGTTGGCTTTAGTGGGGTCCCACTAGGAAATCAGGTTTATAAGGACGGTGTGGATTTTATGAAGTTTGTGGAAGCGCCGTGCGGGACGGTTTGACACGCCTCTTAGACTTAGAAGTTATATTTGCTTCTTTTAATCAGGGCGGCAATTTAGGTTTATGAGTGGAGTTCCTGATGTATCAAGGTTATATATAATTACTTTTTTTTAAAAAAAAAAAAGTTTATATATAATTATATGAATGAATATGTTTACCCTTTAATTAATTATGATAAACTCCTCAATCTTGCTTTTGATTTGATATATTTAAGTTTTATAATCATTTCTTTTTCTAAAAAGTAAAATCGAAATAGTTACAATCAGATGCGATCGACATGTGTCGTCGTTATAGAGCCATAGGGCTACTGAACAAGTATAGTCGTGTTGAACCGCATTTAGTAAAAAGTATTGAGGATAGACAATGCACCATCAAAGAGCCGCTGAACGGCCATATGATCCTACCAAGCAATCTAATTACAATGAATTCATTGAAAGTCTGCGAGGCATATAATTTGTTATGATTATGGGATCTGCAATATAGCCTACTAAATATGATCGCCAACAATCTATGGCTTACGTTATTTTAGGCAATCAGCCAAGGGTAAGACCATGTACCCCATAACAAATTATACAAGACAATTGATCAGTATGTAACTATGCTCCCTAGAGCATATTGCATTGAAAAATTGATTAGTATATGATCATAAACCTTATAAACATTGGACAATTGCCCAAGCGTGTGACCATGTAACCCCATATTAGAACAATTGAGTAGCATGCAACCATGTAACTTCGCAACCAAGTTGCTCGGTCAGAGACCCCCCTCTCAAGTCCTTACAATTGAGCATATTCCTACACTTTAGGTAGAGGATTTGTAGGGAATCCAAATCTCCATAAAGTGTGACTTTTTAATGCTCTCTCATAAAGGGCTTGCCAAGGACACCTCAACATGCATGCATTTGGCATAGAAACAGAGAAACAATGGCAAACTAACATATAAACAATTTTGTTTCTAGTTGTTGATAAGAGACCTTGTTATCTTCCTGACCACTAAAAAGCGTGCCTTCAACAGTTAGTTTTTTCTTTTTCTTTTAATAATTATTTCTAGTAAATTAAAGTGTAAGAAATCTCCAATAGATGAGAGAGAGTATTGGTTTAAATAGCAAGTACCTCAATGTATGATCATAATTTTATGTTTTACTTAAGCACTTTAGCACATGAAGGTTTGTTTTCTTGTTTTTGATTAATATATTTTTAAAATATCTTTTTTTTTTTTTTTTTCTGGGCATTTTCACATACGATTATAATAGAATGGATAAATCGCTTTACGATAGTTTAGATCTTAAAAGGTCAGTTGAAAAATAATAGTTTGACTTCAGAAGATCAATCAAATGTAAATTTAAGAAAAACTCTAAAAAAAAATTATTCGAAACTTTGAATCTTTACAAACCCAAAAAAAAAAAAAAAAAAAAAAAAGAGGAAACATTTGTTTTGGTCTAAGATATTTTACGTGAAAAAATGCGGCAATTTTTCGTTGTTTGTTTACAACCCTGTAAAAAAACAAGTCCTAAAGAAAAAGATAAGCACACTTGATCATTACAATTAGAGGTGATGGACAAGTAAAAGTTTCTTTAAATGTAAAATTGGAATTAGCAAAAATATCACCAAATATTACCCAAAATCAATCCAGAATTGGAATTTTTGCTTACTTTTGATGCTGGCTCATCTCCTAAAAGAAGAAACATGCATATACCAGGCAGTAATCTCCTAAAAGAAGTAGCAGACACTGGGTTGGAAGATGATGATTTAATGTTAGGCTTAAAGCACGCATCCATAACCAAGAGGAAGCAGTTGAGGTTTGAACTGGAACTTGCTTCATCTTCAGGTAACAAACAGAAATCTCAAGTCTTCCTCAGTTAATTTTCCGAGGGCCTCAAAAGAGCCACCAATGGTCCTGTAAAACACAATATTGGTTAGCTCAGTATCCAACCAGCAGGTGGAAAAGACTTGAATAATACATACTCACTGCCAGACAAACGACACTTACACTGCAAACATTAATTCCTTCTTTTCTTGCAGCTTCAGAATCCTCTCCTCAATTGTATTCTGAATAACAAATCTCACGGTTCTGCAAATGTAGAGACTTAAGTTAGAATCCTCACAGAAACGTGTGACATTATAAGAACTCAGGATATTGGAGTTGTGAGCAAAATGAGGCACCTGGTTGGTTTACACTGCCCTATCCGGTGGATTCTATCTTGTGCTTGCCGGTCCACAGCTGGGTTCCACCAAGGATCCATCAAGAACACCTAGACACAGGTACAACACAAGGATACCAAAATTTCAGAAACTAGCAAGAAATTACATTCAGGAATCCACAACGAGGGTACTTTTGGTACGAGGATTAAACACTTGGAATGCAATAGCTATTCCATGGTTTGGTAAGTTTTTTAACCTTAGGAATAGGTATTCCATAGGAATAACTATTCTTTAAAATGAGGAACAACTATTCCTCTCAAAAGGGAGTGGAATAACATTTACACAAAACCCTCCACCCTCTTAATCGAGTCCTCTACCTTCTGATTCATGTCCATTGTTGTAGTTTGCATGAAAGGTTTAAAGAAAAGGTAGAGGCTCATTACTGTTACATAGCCTACCTCACACATCTTATTATATAGGTTTTAAGAAATATAACAATGACCAAAATACCCACATACTCTAAACCCTAACAAACGTTTCTAACACTCCCTCTGAAGCTGGAGTATATATATTATATAAGCTCAACTTGAAAGAAACAAGCAAACGAAAGACACACTCGAAAAACATACTCTAATACTCCCCCTCAAGCTAGAACAGCTTGGAGCACACAATACAAAGACCTGACTTATTAAAAAACATGAAGAAAATGCGCTAAACCAAACATAAACAAGCTGAAATCCCATAAAAGGCCAACACCGATTGAAAATTCGCCAAAAACTTCAATGCCAATTGAAAACTTGACGGAAAACTGCAACAGGCTCGCTGCAAAACGCCAAGGTGGGTCAAATCTCGCTAGAAAATACCAATAACTGATTGGAACCCACCGCAAAACACCAAGGCCGATCAAATGTCGCCACAAAACACCAAGAGTTGATCGAATCTCACCGGAAAACACCAAGAACCTGTCAAAACCCACTGCAAAACACTAAAGGCCGGTTGGATCTCGACAACCAACTACGACGATTGATTAATGATCAATACAACCAACAACAACGTGGGATTGATGATCAACACAACCAACAACAATGCAGGATTGATCATCAATACAACCAACAACGACAACTTATAAACAGTAATACGACTCTAGTACTCCCCCTAAGCAACAAAATTGATTGTGGCTCCATGTAGCCCAATCGAGTGATAAACCACCTGAACCACTTGAATAGGCCGAAAAAAAAAATGAATCGACTGACAAATTATTTGAACCAGTCAAGAAAGAGCAACTGGCCAAAATTCCATTTAACTAAACTGAAGCAACGTGAACGGGTTAGAATATGCTTTGAACCAGAAAGTAAACTGCTGAACTGGTCAGAATATGCTCTGAACTGGAAGAAAACCATTGAACCGATCAGAAGAGAGATTGAACCAGGCCTGAAATGCACTGAACTGGCCAAAGAAGATACAGAACTGGCGGAAACGGAAAAAGATGATGAACGGGACAAAAGAGAGCTGAACTAGTCACTAACACAAACAAATAACTTTAAACTATCCTTATCCAGGATAGTGAATAGCCAAACACCACTCCAACCATTCTTATGCAGGATAGGGAACACAATCAACCAAGAACCAAACAAGGGTCCTCGTCTACAACAACTCGCCGGCGATGATCAAACCTTGCTGGAAACTATCAGAACATGCCAACGACACCAACTACAACTGCCGTACACCTTAGGACACATCATATGTCACCGGAGAACACAAAAACCACCAGTAAACACCACAAAAGCCATTGAAAACCACCAATAATCGCCAGACTTCGCCGGAATAGCCACCGAACACCACGGAGAATGCCGCCAACCACAAAAACTACTGAGAGAAACCGCAAAAGCACCCAAAACATCACAACAAAAACAAACTACACCAAAATTGATCTAACACCTCCAAAGAACAAACAAAATCATTTTTTATATTTTTTTTTACACTGGAGATGTTTTTCCGATCACTATGAACAGCTCTTTTAAAGCTTCATCGAAGCACTGCCAGGGTGGGCTCCCCACACGGGCGGTGCTACCACCAAAGGGACATTCACCAAGACGTGAAGTTCAACCAAGAGGAAGAAAAACCAAGACCATAAACAAAGGGATAAGACACAGATCCTATACCCTAAACCTGCTTTGATACCATGTTTAGTTTGCATGAAAGGTTTAGAGAAAAAGTGGAGGATCGTTATTGTTATGTAGCCTACCTCACACATCTTATTATATAGGTTTTGAGAAATATTACAATGACCAAAATAACCACCACGTACTCCAAACCCTAACAAACTCTTCTAACAGTAAACTTAAAAAGACTAAGAAAGGAATTGCTCACATGTGATGCAACTGTAAGATTCAGAGCAACACCACCAGCTTTCAAGCTCATAAGGAAAATCTTGCAATCTGGGTCCTCAGTAAACCTCTTGATAGCAGCATCTCTAGCAGACATGGACATGCTTCCATCTAATTGAACACAATTAATACCGGACTGCAACAGGTTCAATGCATTACTTTCTCTACTTCCATAAAGTGAAAAAAGAAAAGATCAAAATGAAGATTTTAAATTACCTTGTGGAGAGAATAATTTATAAGATCCAAGAATGATGTGAACTGGCTGAAAACAATTCCTTTTGCAGAACCATCCCTTTCAAACATGAGCCTAATTTCTTCCCTCTAGAACCATTCAAACTAAGTCAACAGCAATTGCAAAAATATAACAATTCCGGTAGATATGGACACTCCAGGAAACATATAGGCAAATCAATAAAAAATCATTAAATAACCATAGCAAAAAAACAGAAAGATCAGTTTTTCTCTTAAAATCCTTGGAACAGATTTTTGATAGAGATGTAAGATAATATTCTTATGGCCACATGATGCAGGAAACATAATTATCAAATGATCACAGGTTATCTTAACCCCATCAATTAATAGTTTTGTGGCAAGTGGAAAAATATAAAACCCCTGCAATATATAAGGACACACCACAAAAGATTTCTTTTTATAATTAATCAAAATATTATTTAAAAACACAAAAGCTGCAACCCAAGTATACAGAGAGAGTATACAAGAAAAATACTTAGCTAGAAAGAGAAAACAAGTCAAGAAATTCAATAAAACTTAGCAAATTAAGATCTAAGGCAGTTGTTCAGTGGTACAGAGTTTCAAAAAAAAAAAATACTTTAATTCTACCATAGTCCACTTACAATTTTCAAAACTTTTATAAATTTTTTTCCCTTCTAAGCACCACAAAAAGCAAAACGGAACCAACTTCCACATAGTTACACATTGAGGACTACCTCCCAACCCTCTCCAATAGGAGAAAAGGTCTACTACTCTTCTAGTCATAACCTAAGTTAACCTAAGATAACTGAAGATAAGACTCCACAAAGTATTGGCAATCTCATAATGGAAAAAAAGATGATCCATAGTCTCCCCACTCCTCCTACACATACAGTACTTGTCAACCACAATGAAAAGTAATTTCCTTAGGTTATCCATGGGGGGATCTCACCTAGGGTGGCTGTCCAAGAAACACCACTCTCATGGAAACATTAAAAAAGCCACCAAATACTCTTCCAAGGGAAATGGGCGCTCTCATGAGGTACAAGGACATTAAAGAAATATATAACATCAAACATCCATCTCTTGAATGGAACCCTACATAGCTTGTCTTTACCTCCCTGTCTCCATCTAAAAGAATACAATAAATTAGAAAAATGAAGTGAAGACATCTACTTCTCAATAATGAGCCGCTCTAATAAAGCTTACATTCCACTAATGAGAACCACTAGATAACTCTAAGTAATCTGCCATTGAAGCATCCTTTACGCAAGCAATACTATACAAAACCAAGAAAGTTTCCTCAAGGGCCTGATCCCCACACTACATGTGATGCCATAATCTAATACTCGATCCATCTTCTACCTTAAACTTGGTATGACCAAAAAAGTCCCCCTAGCCCCACCTAATATTTTTCAATAACCCACCCCATGAACCTCATTAAAACACTATCGGCCCCACGAGCTGCTGTATTTAGTGTCCACTACAACTCTCCATAAGGCCTCTCTCATACAAATAGTACCAAAGCCACTTCCCAAAATAGCACAGTTGAACAAAAGCAAGTTTCTAGCCTCCAACCCTAACTCAAAAATCGGGAAGCAAACCTTGAACCAATTGACCAAGTAAAATTTGAACTCTTCATCTAGCCCACCTCCTAAGAAGTCAAGTTGTAACTTCTCTATACGATGGCAACGCCATCAAGGGGAACGAGAGACATAAAATACATATGCAAACTGGATAGGGTAATCTTGATTAAAATAACCCTTTTACACTTCGACAAGTACATTATTTACCATCCCACCAAACAACGCTCAAATCTTCCCAATAACATCATCCCATATCGATTTGGCATAAAAGGAGCTTACAGTAGAAGCCTAAGATACTTCAAAGGCAAAGAAGACACCCCACAACCTAGAATACTGACCAACCCATCAACATTACTAACATTACCCACATAAACAAATTATGACTTAGCCAGATTAATTTTTAAATCGGATATAGAAAAATATTACTTTTTTACTTTGCCCAAAAATGATATCAATTTGTTCCTTGAAACTTTTTTAAAACATTTCTTTTAATTCTTGGGATGGCTATGTGCTAAGAAGAAGATCAATTTTTAGCATATTGAAGCAAGAAACAAATTTTTTTAGATGATCAAAGCATATCCTGTCTTTATCAATTAATGGTTTACCCTTCTCAGAAGTTTGATTAGGCAACCTCCTAGATCAAAAAGCTTGCAATTTCAGGCCTGAAAAATCTGCAACTTAAGCTTCACTATTTCCTCTTTTCATGGACATAATAAATAACAATTATCTCTTGAAACTGATTCTTTCTTCACATGCGCTTTGCTATTTGAAATGTAATTGACCACTGCTGTGACATTTGAAGTGGTTTCTTGCAAGACTAAATGTTAAAGGTTTTCTTAGTTTAGAAGAATGAGCATAAAAGGAAATCACTTCCACAACTGCCTTCTAAGATCTCTATTTGTTCTCTATCATACTAAGAAAAATATAGACATTACAAGCTAGAAAAAATCATGTCAAGAAATATCATGAGAAACGGTACACAAGATATGCTATTCAGATCAATAGAGCTTTATTTTATGGAATTATCAAGGTTGCAATCTGAATGGCAAAAAAAAAATAAGAACACATAATATTTAACAATTTCGCGTACACATACCAAAGCCTCCATTTTCGTGCTTGTCTGAAAATCATCAAGTTGAATTCTGTTCAGAATACTTGAGGATCTGAATCCCTTGATGGTAGTTTTAGAAGCTGGATCTCCATCCGCATTTCTCAGCAAATTAACAGTAAGTAATTTTGAACATGAAGGACATAAGGCTTGTCCCAACGGAGAACAGAAATCAATGATACAAGCATTACAGAAAACATGCTCACAAGCAGAGACCTGCAACAATAAGAAAAGTCTTTTGGATGGAAAATCAATCAAGGACTAGGTGTAAACCGAGTTACATATACAAAGCTATACATAAGGTATCGAGAAAGCAAGTGCATTATTTCAGGGAAACAAGGAAAAGCAGAGAATACATGTAAGCTTGGCCAATTAGTACCTCCAATAGCAAGTTGTTAAATACTACGTTGCAAAATTGATGAAAAATACATTAGAGATATGTCTCCTAACCAGGGTACTGTATTAAGGGAAAAATAACAAATTTGAATACCCGAAAAACCAAGTTAAAGCATAAATCCATGTTCTCCAGCATTACATAGCCTTCATGCTTGCATCTAGATGTCAACTCCAATAGTTAACTTTTTTTTTTGATAAGTCAATTCCAATAGTTAACTATGAATGTGATCCTTCATCTCATTAACAAAATGCTGGTAAACCACATATTCAATAATGGCCACACAACACTTTTTTTAGGTCGCTTGAGTTTGTGTTGCCACCACACTTCAAGTTGTTTGTCATAAAGTTGGTCAACTGTCCAGCTGGCAGCTGGCAAGCTCATAGTTTTTCCTCTTTGAGAAGGATTGTGGCGCCATCCTTCTTGCAACATTCATAGTAGCCAACTTAGTGACCACACTTAGGTTGGCAGCTTCAGTTTCTTGCCGCCCAGCCAACTGTGGTGAACTAATTAATCAACCAAGCTTCATCAGTGGGTTTTCTCTTGGTGTGGGTAAAGCAGCCGACTGGGTCTTATGTTCTCTTTAATTTGAGAGGTTAGTGATATACCCACTTAGAGAATTAGGATAAAAGAAAATTCTCTCTATGAATGAGTGAGGCTTCGGGTCTACTGGGGGTTTGAGGTTGGAGTGTCTCTCACCACCTTTTGTACTCTACATTTTATTAGTGAATTTCGTCTCTGCCTGTGGTCATCGGATATAGGCTTTGTGATGAACCACATAAAATTTATGTATCTTGTGTGTAATTGTTTATATATAAATATATATATTAGTAATTGCAATTTCATTAAAAAGAGCAAAGGCACAACCCAAATACATAAGAAGTATACAAGAGAAAAGCCTCGCAAGTAGCAGAGAAGAGATCTAAAAAAACATGAAATTCGAAAAACTATAATATGAGGTAGCAGCCTATAAAAAGAGTCTTAAAGAATAAATCCCTTATCCACTAAGGTCCTCTCGTGATCCGCAAAACTACGACTGTTTCTTTCCTCCATAGACACCACATTAGGCAAGGCAAAATCATCTTTCAAATTGCATCAAGTTGAGACCTAGCCCTTGGTACTCTCCAACAGGCAAAAGAGATCTACCATTGTTTTAGGCATAAGACAAACCTACACTGTTGAAGATAGTATTCCAAAGAGCACTTGCGATCTCACAATGGAGTACCACATGGCTTATTGACTCTCAATTCTTCTTACACATGCAATACCACTCAACCACAATAATATGTCGTTTCTTTAGGTTGTCCATAGTGAGAATTTTCCTTAAGGCGGCCGACCATACAAAGAAAGCTATACTCTTAAGGGAGCCTTATTCCGCCAAAAACTCCTCCAAGGAAAAGGAGTGATATCATGTGTGTAACTATTATATTAATCTTCTTCCATTTCTCTACTTGTTTGCCATCCAAAATATTAATTTGTTACGATAACTTTATTTGATAGGGAGTCTTGATACAACAAAGGTATTCACTCAGACTTCCAAAGTTTCATTTCTTCAAGTGTCAAACTAAGATGGAAAAATGAGCGGGTCACCAAGATGCAATTTGAAGTCTTTTTTTTTTTTAATCTACTGATGAAGTAACCATAGATGTGATTCACAGGAAAGTTAGGTACCCTAATAAGATTGATGTAATCATTTATTACTTGCATTAACTTAATCAGATTTTATTTTATTCACGTATCATCCATCAAGAATTATATTGAAAAGCTTTATACCCATAAAATTAGGTAGGTTTAGAGGAACTCACTTCAAAGTATAAAGAAAAAAAATGTTGGTGATTATCAATGTTTGTGCCAAAATTCCATACTCTAAAAAGAAAAAATGCAAAACAAAAAAGATGAACTTACCACAGGATCTTCAGCTGGATGGTGACAGATGCCACAAACTCGTTCACTATTGTCATTATTAATCATGTTTCTACTCCTTAGTGCAGCAGTTCTAGAATATACTACGAGGTAAGGATGATCCACTGCCTGTAGTTTTACACAAAAAGAAATTACAGGCATTCACAAATGAGATTTGTCTACAGAAATAGCAGATGATTAAAGTTTTTTATTTTTTTGTAAATTTCACTCTTCTTCTGCTGCCTTGATATGCAAACTACTCTCTAAGAGAAAAATAATAATAATCATAATCATAAAGATGGGTGGACTCTAAACTTGGTCCGTCAAGCCTAACTCATTGAGGAATTCTTGAAAACTCTCATAATCAAGAGCTAAATTCTTTTTCTAATTAAAATAATAAAAAAAAAAAAAAAAAAACACTCGAAGCTCCAGATAAGGAGGTGTCAGATTTTCCAATCAAAAGGTTACACATGATTAACACAAGGCCCCTTCTGAGTATATTTTTGTCCACAGAAGATATACTTCTAAAGGTTAACCAAATGCTACTTTAGGTTTATAGTAATAATTATCATTCACCTGCCGCAAGCGAGTCAGAAGCTCAAATATGTGAGCATAGTTATTCATCAAAGTTCCCGCCTGAACATACTCGTAAAGAATAAAGGCAAATTTGAACAAACACACTGAATTATTTCAGAAGACAGATGAAATAATTATTTGTGCTGTTTATGTGTGCATGGTGTGTTTAAAGTATAAAAATAGAATGGAAATAGCTTTTGCCATGTAAAATTGTAGAGGGAATTTCAAGAGGAAAAAAAAAAAAAATCATTTGAATGGCATTTTTCTCTTGCAAATGCTGATGAAATAAGGGGGGGAGGGGGGGGGGGGAGGAAGAAAGAAAAGCGAGGAACCTATTAGGGCAAAATGTTGAACTTCCAGAAAATTGAACTTGAACTTTAGCATCTAGATCAGGATGAATGATGTTCGTGATAACATATACATAAATATATGGAATTTCAAAAACGAAACACAAAGCAAAAGAGATTGAAGTTGACATACGTATTACGGGGGGGAGAAGAAAGAGAAAGCGAGGAACCTATTAGGGCAAAATGTTGAACTTCCAGAAATTGAACTTGAACCTTTAGCATCTAGATCAGGATGAAATGATGTTCGTGATAACATATACATAAATATATGGAATTTCAAAAACGAAACACAAAGCAAAAGAGATTGAAGTTGACATACGTATTAAACTGTGCCTGACTTTCATTGTATATCGATTCATAATAATCTTGTTCTTTGATATCCAAGGTATCCCACCTCAATGAATCCTGCACAGATTATGGAAGAATTGAAAGGTGCAAAGGAAAAAATACAAAAAATTTGATAGAGAACGGGGGAGGAGGGGGGACTTGGCCATAAAGCAATAAAAACTTACAATTCTAGGAGGAAGCGGGAGATCAGCTTTCGTGCGTCTTAGCACTATGTTCTTTAAAATTTTGTGTGTGAGCAAAATCATAGCTCTTTGTCCCCCATCACTATTTCCATATCTTTGTATTGGTGTAGCCACATACTTAAAAGGATCAAGGATTCAATGATACGTCAGCAAAGAGTATTTCTATGAAAAAAAGATGCCTCATAAACAACAAAAAGAAACATGAGAGCAATAACTGTCAGGACTCACTTTATTCCACCAACAAAAATGTCTCACAGAACTATGAGAACAGTTTGAACATTCTTTTGAACTGCAGGTGGCCATCAGAAAAAAGTAATCAATTATGATTGCATAATTACACAAGAATGGATAATAATAATTAAAAAAACAAACACAAGAAGAATAAGATAAATCTATGTAAAAGAAAACTAAAAGTTCATTATTAACAATCACTGATTCTTGACATTTCCTAAAACATTTCCTTATTATGTACATTTTTTTTAAAAAAAAATAACTGAGATATCATTAAAAAGCACAAAAGACACAACTCAAGTACATATTTAATATATAAGAGATACACTTAAATAGAAAGAGACAAAAAAAAAAAAGGTTGAGAAAATTGTGAACACTAAGCAAATTAAGATAGTCTAAGTCAACTATCCAGTAGTAAAGAGTTTTTAAAAAGAAAGACTTCAGTTTCACCACCGTTCTCTCGTGGTCTTTAAAACTTTTATCATTTATTTTCCTATGAAGACACCACAAAAGGCATGACAAAACCCTCTACCACACTTTTGCACTTTGCCACTCGTCTATGCATAACCCAAGGTAAGCCAACATGACTAAAAATAGCACCCCATAAGGCACTAACACTCTCGCAATGGAATATAAGATGATCCAAAAACTACCTACTCCTCTTACACAGTCAATACCAATCAACCCCAATAATATGCTGCTTCCTTAGATTATCCATGATGAGGATCTTCTCTAGGGCGGCCGACCAAGCAAAAATGCCGCACTCATGAGTACCTTATTCCACCAAATATTCTTCCAAAGGAATTGAGTACTATCATGAGGAACAAGGACATTATAGAAAGACCTAACGTCAAAAAACCCTCCCTTGGAAGGAGCTCAACAAAGCTTGTCTTCACCTCTCTATCTCAATCTAAAGGAGTACAAGAAGTTGAGAAACAAAGGAAAGACATCCACGTTCCAATCATGAGCTGCTCTGATAAAGCTTACATTCCATTGATAAGAGTCACTAGATAACTCTAAGTAATCTGCCTTAACAAGAGCAATACTATACAAATCTGGGAAAACTTCCTTAAGGGCTTGATCCCCACACCACTTGTCATACAAGAATTTAATCTTGGAGCCGTCTTCCACCTTAAATCTAGTATGATTAGAAAAGTCTCCCCAACCCCTCTTGATATTTTTCCATAACTCTACTCCATACGACCCATGAATCTCATTTGTACACCACCCACCCCACGAGCTGCCATATTCAAAATCCACTACGACTCTCCACAAGGCCTCTCTCTCTCATGCAAATAGTGTCAAAGCCACTTCCCTAGAAGAACATGGTTGAACAAAAGCAAGTTCCGAACCCCCTAACCCTCCCTCAGAAATTGAAGAACAAGCTTTGGACCAACTTACCAGGTCAAATTTGAACCATTCACCTAGCCCACCCCATAAGAAATCTTATTGAGGCTGTTTGTTAAACGCCTAACCCAACTTTTCTTTTCTTTTTATTGTACACTTTTCTTGAGCAAAGTTACTGTGCACATCAGTAAAATGCACAGTTAAAAAAGAAAAGAAAAGTTGGATTAAGCGTTTAACAAACAGCCCCATTGTAACTTCTCTATGCGATTAGTAACACAAGCAAGGAAGGCAAAAGTGATATGAAGTACGTAGGCAAATTGGAAAGAGTGCTCTTGATCAAAGTAATTTCCACCCTTAGACAAATACATCATCTTCTAGTGAGCCAAACAACGCTCGATCTTCTCAAGACCACCATCCAAAATAGATTTGGCCTTAAAAGAAGCTCCCAATGGAAGACTAAGATATTTTAAAAGCAAAGAAGAAACCCTACAGCCCAAAATACTGGCCAATCCATCAACATTATTGACATTACCCATATGAACCAATTTTGACTTTGCTAGATTAATTTTCAAACTAGATACAACTTCAAATGATAAGAATAAGGCACACAGATTGCAGAGGTGGTTTGGCTTTGCCCACAAAATAGCAAGGTAACATCCGTAAACAGGAGATGAGAGATGTTAAGTGCACCAATGTTCCTATACCCCATAGAAAAGCCTGAAAGAAAGCCCCCATCTACAATAGCAGATTACATTTTACTTAAAGCCTCCATGACGATGACAAATAACAAAGGAGACAAAGGATCTCTCTGTCTTAGACCACGGAAGCTACTAAAGAATCCGAATAGAGTACCATTCACCCAAACAGAAAAGCGCACTGAAGAAATACAATGCGCTATCCAAGTACGCCATTTTTTCCAAAACCATACCTCCTCAGCAAATATAATAAGAGCTCTCAATTGACATGATCGTAGGCCTTCTCATTATCTAATTTGTAAAGCACATCTGGCCCACCAGATCTAATCCTACTATCCAAGCATTCATTAGCTATAAAAACAGAGTCTAGGATTTGCTTACCTTTGACAAACACATTCTGGGGCTTCGAAATAATATTCTCTAAAACCCTTCTCAACCTATTGGCTAGGACTTTGGCAATAATCTTCTAAACTCTACTCACTAAACTAATAGGTCAAAAATCCTTAACATCAACAACCCTAAATTTCTTCGAAATGAAAGCAATGAAAGTGAAATTAAGGTTTTTTTTCAAACTTGCTTTTGGCATGAAAATCATGAAACACCCTCATATCCTTTTTAATCACATCCCAACAAGCTTGAAAGAAAGCCATAGTAAGACCATCCAAGCCTGATGCCTTATCACTGTTCATACCTTTCACCACTTCAAGGACCTCACTCTCCTCAAATAGTCTCTCTAACCAAGCGGCCTCCTCCTCATCAATGGAATCAAAAGCAAGGTCATCTAGCTTGGGCCGCCAACTAAGCTGTTCAGTAAACAAACAATGTGTTCCCTAATCTTAGTTTGATCGGAAGTAACTCAGCCATTTACCAACATTGACTCAATGGAGTTGTTTCTCCTATTCGAGTTAGCCACTCTATGGAAAAACTTAGTGTGTTTGTCATTCTCTCTTAACCAAACCGCCCTTGACTTCCGCCTCTAACTCATCTTCTCCAACAAGGTAGCCCTCTCTAAATCACTCATAGCTTTGTCTTTCCTCAACTTCTCTTCATCACATAAAGCTTTCTCTTCCTCCAAACCATCAAGAACTCGTAATTAATCCAAGAGAATCTTTTTCTGGTTCTCCACATTACCAAACACCTGCTCTTTCTAGACTCTTAAATCAGCTTTCAAGGCCTTAAATTTGCAAGCCAAAATGAAGCTCGGGGAGCCTTAAAAATGATAGGAAGTCCATCATTGTTTGTACATAACAAGTAGCAAGAGGAAACAAACAGGAACACCTCATTTAAGCAAGATATGAACTCTATAACACTGTTCACTCCATTGTTGGCAGGTACCTACATCATTGTAAACCAATTACAGACCCTCATTTAAAACACAAAGGAAAAGAAGATCCAAAAATGTCCCAAATACCTCCCAACAGTAAAAAGTTGGCAGTACAAGAAAAATAAAGACAAAATATTCAAAAAATAAAGACATAAAATATTCTATCTCAGTGAAAGAAAAAAAAAAAGGCTTTGCTCATGGTTCAAATGTACCAAATGAAAGAATGATTACCGAATTCTTCAATTTGCATACTAGAAAGAAGCATACCAGTTCAGGTTTCTCAATTAGAGCCACTATCAATTGTATGCCATATTAGTAGATTAAGTCAATCAACTATAGAGCACAGCCAAATGTACACAATTATTTCATACTTATAGATTGCAGTCATAAACAATACTGAATCTCGAAGCATACCTATGATCTAGTGTTCTGCAATCACAGTCCTTACACAAGTAATAAGAATATGGAATTATTCGCAGGAAGCGAACCTGTGCAAACAGCATATCAACTATATAAGTTTGCCAAAGACAGTTGCCTGATTATATAGCAAATTTTTCGTACATGCATTAAACTTACCAAAGAGTAGAGTTCTCCAATATGGTTCTGAAGGGGAGTGCCACTCAAAGCCCATTTGTATGAAGACTCTAAAGCAAAAACGGCTTTTGCAGTATTACAATGTCTAGCTTTTATATAATGGGCCTATTTTCAAATAAAAGAAAAGAACACTGGTGAAACGACTTCTCAAAAGCATAACCCGGGTAGTAATTGATGTTTTAATCCATCATTTAATAACAAAAGGAAAACAAACACTCCCACAAAGACAAGTGGATGGAAATAAAGTTGCAACAGAAAAACATAAGAAAATAAACTAGACAAACAGATACTAGTTTTGGCATATGGGCAGTACAAAACAAAAGCAACTTCAACTTGTTATTTGATTGTTATCAGATTTTTTTTTTTTTTTAATATTTGTTTGCCAATGAACATGGTTAAATAGAAAAAAAGCAGCTTCTACTTATGACTAAGAATCCGATCAAGCTTTTCTTTTTTGGCTGATTATTTGATTAAGAAGAAATATGGAAGNCAAAATGCAACTTCTAACTTGTTATTTGATTGTTATCATGACTTTTTTTTTTTTTTTAATATTTGTTTGCCAATGAACATGGTTAAATAGAAAAAAGCAGCTTCTACTTATGACTAAGAATCCGATCAAGCTTTTCTTTTTTGGCTGATTATTTGATTAAGAAGAAATATGGAAGCCCACATTTGCCACCACAATGGAGTTAAGAGGAAATAATTAAACAATTTGGCAGCAATAAGAAAACAACACCTATCACAAACATTAATCTTTATAGGAGCAAGACATTAACAGAAATGAAATTCAAGCAGCTATTTCAACCAACAAGAACTTAAAAGATTTAAACATTTAAAACATTTTTTATCCTTTAGCTGGCTCTGTACAAAATTTCCAATCATAAGAGATTGGGTTCCCCGGCACATATTCATATTCAAGTCATATTACTTCACTTTATGCTTAGATGTAATGTGAAACCAGGAACCAAGGTTATCCCTGTTTCCGATTACCTACTGGTTCATGAAAATGAGTCAGCCATACATGAGGTTACATGAATGCTTTTTAACGATTGACAAAAAAATGTCTGTAGAATGTACAACTGTCAAGTCCTAGGCATTCTAACTCTAAATGTTTTCCTCATTACTAAGATACAGGGGAAAAAAACTAGTCCATGTTGGACAACACCGAGTGTGAGTGTGAGTGTGAGTGTGCATGCAGATGCTTGTTCATGTTGAAAGAGAAAGAGGGCAAGAGACCATAAAATGGTTGTTAGCAAATTCAAAGAAAACCAAGAAGAATGGTAATTCCCTTATTGCAAATAATTAATGCCAACTTACCTCATCCAGAATTAAACGCTCCCATTTCACAGAATGCAAACGCGATTTCACTCTGGATGAACCTTCAACGCTGTCTGAATTATCATTTCCAAATCTAATTCCCACATCCTTCTCTTTGCTTTGCTGGTATGATGTCTTCTTAAAAGTTCCCTCTCCTTTCTTGCCATCACATTCATTCATCTTGTCTTCAGCAAAATCCGTTTTCTGATTTGACATTACAGTTTTCCATTTTTTCCTTGCTCGTTGAGACTGCTTCTCTGTCCTAACAACATCAGGCCCACAATTTTTCGAGTGAATTGACAGCTCACTATCATAAAATGATTTGCGACAGTAAGGGCACTTCTTCTTGGGAGGCATCATGTACTTTTTGTACTCGGTCCCAACAATATAGTATGATGTTATGACAAAATCATAATCTCTGAACTGTTCAGAATTCTT
The DNA here is from genome assembly GCA_900184695.1 of Betula pendula. Classification (NCBI taxonomy): domain Eukaryota; kingdom Viridiplantae; phylum Streptophyta; class Magnoliopsida; order Fagales; family Betulaceae; genus Betula; species Betula pendula. Next base: position 56,603 of record FXXK01000388.1, read on the forward strand.
CTCTCTATTGGCCCCATGATAAACAAGCACCTTGGTGCTTCCCTTTGAAGTGAACCGACCAATCTCTTTCTCCCACTGCCGCACAGCAACTGGAGGACAAATTACAAGGGTGGCTTTAATTCCAGGCAAGCCTTTGGATGGACCTGGTAATACTGAGGGTTCATCACGTTCACAAATCATCCTGTGGACTTGCCGTTTGGCAAGGATGAGTGCAATTGCTTGAATGGTCTTCCCCATTCCCATCTCATCTGCAAGAATTCCCCCTCTAGTTGAAGACTCTTCCCGCTTCAAAGCCCAGGCCAACCATTCCTTTTGGTGCTTGTACAAAGCCTCGGTCAATTCAGGCGGTGCCTCAGCAGTTTCATGAATGACTTCATTCTGATGATCCAAATCAAAATCTCTTTTCAAATTTTCATCAATCCATCTCTCGTGCTCTTCTTCCCATTGATTCCACATTAGCATTGGCTTTGGACCGTTTGTTGTTCTCTCTTCACATGTTCTCTTCGCGCTCAACCTGAGGAAATCAATTTCAACAGCTCCTTGCTCAGTAAATTGATTTCCAGCATAATGCAAGGCATTCTCTTCCCGAACCAGTGCCCCGTACTCTGCCACATTCTCTTCCCTATCATGAACCTCCATTATATCTTTTGGTTTCTGGTTCAAGTCCAAATCCATTCTCCACCCATATTCTTCATCTACATTTATACATCATCGTATGGCATATGTCACTATAGATAAGCCACCACTGAAATAGCTAAAATAGACTACAAGATTCCATTTTGCAGGCTAAGAAAACTTGCCCAGAATTTTTACTTTTTCATTTAAACCCCACTTAACTCTACCTAAATTGCCTACTTCAAACACATAAATCTTCAATCTTTCTACTTGTTATATTTCTCCGGCAAACATTGTCCCGGAAATTTTTTAAAGCAAAGTTGGATAATTCACAATTAACATTTTTTTTTCTTTTTTTTTTTTACGACTGAAAATTTAACCGAAATCACAAATAAACCCATAAAGAAAAATCAAAAGTACCTCCATCAAGGGTATTCGACGGCACATAAATTTCCATATCAGAGCCCGCTTCGTCGGAGCTATCATCACTAAGCTGAAGCACTTCCACACCGGTTACTTCTAGTTTAGACAATTAAATTAAAAAAAAAAATAAAAAAATTAATAAAGAAAACCAATAGTAAAAAAAAATAAAAAACAAAAAAGATCCCATTTTCCCAGTAAGCACACAGAGCTCCTTTTCATAAATATGTACATAAATAACTAAATAAAAGAAAATATTTGAGCTAGTTTCCTTATGGGTTTTGTATTTTCTCCGTAACCAAACAGGCTTACTTCGAAGGAAAACAATAAAAAACAAAAAAATAAAAAGAGAGCAATTTTTCCCACACTTTCTCGGTAATCACAGAGGGATAAAAATCCTCAAGAAAGTGTAAAAAAAAAAAAAAGCAATTGTGTCTGGGCTTTACCATCGATACGAGCGTCAGATATTTGTCTACAACTACGAGGGAGAGGCTCCATTCCTTATTCAACAACTTTGAAGAAAAAACAAACAAACAATATAACAAAAGTTGGGGCTTTTTTGGGTTCTTGTTAGTCACTGGAAAAGAAAAGAAAAGAAAGAACATCAGTGGAAGATGGAATCATGGAAATGAAGCGAGTCTCCTCACGTAAAGTTCAGCATCAGCAGTCACCAAATAACTTCTGCGTTAAGTAATAAAATAAAGCACACATTATACATTACCCACACGTATCACATTTCCTATTCATGCCATCCACACACGTACGCACGACTATTTTCTACGGGCATTGGAAGCCCCTAAAAAGAAAGATTTCGTCGGTCAACAAAAACGTCTCAACATTTTTTTTTTAATTGTAAAATGCAGCCTATATTAACCACAAGAGGAAAAAAAATCCATGTAATTACTGGGTTCCCTATCTTCCCAGAACTTCAATCTGTTACATTCAGTAGAACAAGGCTCTCCACATAAGTATCCAAATAAAACGACGGTTTTAGGGCACGACTAACATGAAGATCCAAGGCTCGTTGGCTGCTTGGTTCGTAAGAAAACAAGTTTGAATCCTCGTCGACAACTAGAACTTCACCATTCTTTGTAAATCCGATCCCCCTGTCCAACTTTCCGGTAATGGAAATATCAAACACCTTTGTCCAAGACTCCGCTACTCCATACTCTTTCATCACCCACACGGAGTGAGGCTCCGTCAAGTAGCCGAATTTCCTACAAGGGACAAGCGCAAGCAACCCATCAAAAACCGCCAGAGAAACCTCCAAGAATTCCACCCCTTCTAAACTCTTGGGCATGGCAATTTCACCAAATGCCTCATCTTCCATATCCAACGACACTATCACATTGCGAAAAGTACCCTGGAACCGTGGAGTGTGTACGCGCCAGTGGACCGCCCCATTCAAGAAAACCGATACGAAGCACAGTTCCATGACGTAGGGAGGAACGGGAGCTTTAACAGAGCGCCATGCGCCCGTTCGAAGCGTATAAATCTCAACCAGAGGTTGAAGAACAAAAGTAGGACCCGTAGGTCTTCAAGATACACAACCTTCACCAATTTGTAATCATCTGTCTTGGGGTCATACCCAAAGCCAAGAGTACGAATAATTGGACCGTTTGAGGTAAATCTTCCATAGTTTGCTCCAATGTTAGGGTCCGGAAGTAATACAACTTTTTGAATAGAAGGATTCCAGAGAATACATAACCCAGAGTTTCTACGGAAAGTATAATCCGCGAGACAAACTACACCGTTAGATGAACCAACTACGTGCAAGAAATCGTTCATATAACCCCTTATCTCTTCTATTTCTTCTATTGCTTGGTCGAGAGAAAACTCGCGGATGTGTATGCCAGGGGACCAATGAAACTCCAGGTGTTTGTTGAAATGGCTGGGAGGGAATGGATCATCGGAAGAATGCAGAGTAAAGCACTGTTGCTGGAAATCGGAGTCGAAATAATGGAAGAGATGGTAGGGTGGGTGGTGGGGGTTGGATTTGGAAAGAGCGCGACTGAGGTGGGTGGCGATGAAGTTGGGGCTTGCAATCAGAGAGCACCATGTCTTGGAAACGCACCTGAATCTGATGAGCGACTTCACGGGCAGTCTCGAGAGGATTTCGATGATCACCTCGTCTGGGAGATAGTCTGACATTTGGATCGTGCGTTGAAGCAGCGGCTCGGATGCGAAGAAATTGTAAATCCCTCGCTAGAGTTTTCGAAGAAGGGAGAGCAGTAATGGTTGGGAGTCGGGACAGAGATGGGGTGGGAGATGGCTGGCTGGTGATGGGTTTACGTTTATAGGCTGGGCCTATCTATTTGGATTTTGACAGCACAGGAGGAGAAAGAGTCTATTTGTCACAAACGGGCCTGGTTAGGAGAAAAAGTCCAAAGGATGAGAAATGGGCCCACAATGGGCTAATCAAATTCATCAACTTTGAAAAAGAGAAATTGGACCTAACTTTTGGACTTAGGTAGGTACTTTAGGTACTTTAGCCCCAAAAAAAAAAAGAAAAAAAAAAAGATTTTCAAGAATAAATCAAGTAGGTCTTTAAAGCTTTAAACGGGATTTTAAAAGAAAATGAGTTGAATATTTCTCTAAAATTCAAGAGAATTTTTTATTCCAACTTAGAATTGAAAATGATTATAAAAATGTACCTTGGCTCATTGAAAGAAAATATTTTTCAAAAGTAAAGAATTTTGGCGGAGGATTTTGCGTAGCCCTAACTACACGTTGGAAACTGCCTTGCATTTTTTTTTTTTTATTTGGATGAATTAAACTGCCTGACTGCCTTGTCATATAAGCCGTTGTGAAAAGAAAAATGTTATTTTTTCATCTCCTGCCCATCTCTATTTATATTTTATTTATTTTATCATTAAATTTGTAAGAGCCATATGAATTTGTAAGATTCACTGTGGCTCCTATATATTCAATTATAAATTTCAAAAAACATATGGATAATAGATGAACGAAAAATAGAGGAATAGTAGGTCTCTTGTGCAAAAACCCTATTCCACCCTATGCCACACTTGGTGGTAATCTTCCCAAGTAGCATTCTCTTCTTTAGTTCCTTGTTTTTTTTTCTTTTTTAACAAGAATTTCAATGACTGCTTGGTTCTCTTTATTTAATTTTATTCTTCTTTGCAAGATCTTCTCAAAACCTGTACCTTAGTAATTGTGTCAGGAACATAAGAAATTAGACATTATGGGGAAACTCCATAAACAATTTCAAAATGGTGTGATTTTAATTAGTAGAAGAGTATGTATTAGTGTTGTGAGAGCCGTTTAAACCATTCTTTAGGAGGTCTCCTAACAAACACAAAACTCACTATTCTTTTACAAAACAAGAAAAAAAAAATGAAGAATTTGAGGAAAAGCCGAAGAAAACTCCCCTTAGGAAATTTCTCATTGAAAATCGAGAATAAACAACATACACTAGTGGTCAAATCGTCTTATTAGGTTTAAATAGAAAATAGGTTTACAATCCTAGAAAAAAGTGACAAAAATTAATTTTAATGAGTTTGCCTAGTGGTTGAGGCTTGAAGTCTTTAGGGAATATTATCTCATAGGTCTCAAGTTTAAGATTTACTAAGTGTAAACTCTCTTGAAGCCAACCACCTGGGCAAAGCTCACAACTCAATTATATTGTTCAATACTAAGAGTAATGCAAAACATTAGACCGAGGATCAGTTGGTCAATCCCAAGGCTTTGGTCTCCACGCTCAGTAAGCTTTATGATGAGTTCGAGGTACTGCCAGACCGCAAAAGGTGATGCCAGACACTTCGTATAAAAAAAATGACAAAAATAATCTGTCACGACTCGATTGATTGAGGCTCTTGAAAATCACTATTGATGCTAATTATGCTATGGTCTCGGTCGATTGAGTCTTGAACCTCCAAGATACTTGTTGACAACTTCTGTTTGATAATCTGTATGTGGAGGATAAGCAGATCGAGCTACATGATTCTTTCAACAGTTGCTCTTAACATTTTCCGTGTAGCATGCATATATATATGGTCAATTGGTCACCGTACGTAACCATCTATTGTGCGTGGCTACAGCGTGTCGTCTTTTAACCTAAATGACGCTTATAACAAAAGCTTTTATAAAGCGCATGCAGGATCATTACGTACGTATTGGTTTTTATGATTACATTTGTTGCTGTTAAAAACAAGGATTGCGAATTTGCGGCGTAGCAGAGTAATTTGGAAACGCTCCTTACGTTGTTTTTGGTGTTCTAGGGACCTTCTGAATTTCCTCTGGTAAATACCAGTTAATATATAATATATGTTAATGAGTTATTGTGCATGGGTAGATGGAGCATTGAGTTCCTATCTTAAATATCTATCCTAATAATTGTGGAAAATAATTAAATAAGATTATTCAATACTGGAAAACGATCAAGACTACCAGTCATTCTCATGGGCCATATTAATTGTTCTGTTGGATTTGATCATATCCATGATGGCCCATTACATAATTGACCTGTTTGCTTGATCTTATCAATTCAAAAATATCTGGAATGAGAACGAAAACATTAAACCTTAATATGATTTGAGATGGTAATCTTTATTGTGTGTGTATATAGATAGATAGATAGATAGATAGTTCTTTCAAATTTCTATGACAAAGATGAAGGCCTTACATGAAGTACTTACAATGGTTAGTTTGATTTCATTCCTGCAGTCCAACGCCACTGACATTTGATTTTCAGGATGAAAGAAACAAGAGCAGAAGAAAATCTAACGAAAAGATAGTTTGATGCTCTTTTTAATTGAAAAGGAGGAAATAACCTTATCATTAGCAAATTACAATCTGCAGACCGCAGTAGTGCTTTCGCATAGAAAGCAGTTGCATAGTTTAAGCTACGTACACTCAAATGCAAGGATTGCAGCTTAAAAAACTTGTTCAACTATGTTTTAACGTCCACCACCACCACTGCCAGACCCACTTCCAAATCCTTGGCCTGCACCAGTACCAGCACTGGCACCAACTCCAACTCCGACACCAACTCCAATGCCAAATCCTCCTCCCCTGCCACCACCAGCACCACCTCCTGCACCACCACCAACGCCTCCACCAGCACCACCTCCAACACCCCACCTGCCACCAAACCCTCCACCATGACCTGACCCTCCACCTATACCACCACCACCGCCACCTCCAGCTCCTCCTCCACCACCAACACCGCCACCAACTCCACCTCCTGCTCCACCACCTGCAACAAACCCACCCCCATGGCCTGACCCTCCACCTCACACCACACCACCTCCAGCTCCTTCCTCCACCTCCAACACACCACCAGCTCCACCTCCTACTCCACCACCTGCACCAAACCCGCCCCCATGGCCAGATCCTCCGCCCAAGCCACCACCACCACCTTCACCACCTCCACCTCACCACCAGCGCCAATACCCCTCCTGCTCCACCACCAACACCTCCCCCAGCTCCAAAACCTCCTCCATGCCCTGAACCTCCACCAACTCCCACCACCACCACCTTCACACCTCCACCTCCACCACCTGCGGGCAATACCCCCTCCTGCTCCACCACAACACCTCCCCCAGCTCCAAAACCTCCTCCGTGCCCTGAACCTCCACCAACTCCACCACCACCACCTTCACCACCTCCACCACCAGCGCCAATGCCTCCTCCTGCTCCACCACCTGCACCTCCCCCAGCTCCAAAACCTCCTCCATGACCTGACCCGCCTCCAACACCACCTCCTCCTCCTCCACCAAATCCACCACCACCACCAACACCGCCTCCAGCTCCACCACCACCTCCAGCACCTGCACCTCCACCACCACCAAAACCTCCTCCTCCTCCAGCACCTCCTCCAATGCCACCACCTCTTCCACCACCCAAGCCGCCTCCACCTCGACGACCACCACCACATCCTCGTCGGCCCCCAAATCCACAACCATCATCCCCGAATCTAGTTTTGTGAAGCTTGTCATCTCCAAGAGTGGTTGCGCTCAAATGGAGAACAATGCATAGGACAAGAACACCGAAAGAGAGCCATTTCGAAGAGACACCCATGGCTCCTTGATACTAAAGCTTAATTTGCTATCCGTTTGCATGAAAGCTCTCTTTATATAGGCTTCGCGCCCACTTGTCAAATCTAAGCAGCCCAACTAAACAGTAATTAATGAGTGCAATATGGTCATGTGACGCGTTGGGGCAGTTAGGGGATTGGCTGTAACATTAATTGAGAAAATGGAAGTCAAAGAACACTCAAATAATTTGTTGCAGATCGCAGGACTTATCTCTTTTCTTTTTCTTTTTTGGTTTAGAACTCATCGGACTTATATATCTAAAGTACCTTTTTTTTCTTTTTCTTTTTTTGGTTAAGAACTTGTAGGACTTATATATATATGCTGACTTATGTTCAAAATTTTATGTATTAAATTGAGACATACAATAATTCAACAACAAGATTAAACTCCTCAGGCAGTTTTGTGATCAAAATAACATTTTTGATTCTCAACTCATTGCATCAACGTGATCAGTTTTGATTAATCATGATGGTACTATAACATGTTGGACTCCGCTGCTTTCTTCTTCTTCTTCTTTTTTATCCTTTTTAATTGATTAGAAGAAGGAAAGAGTAGTACTTTTACAAGGTATGGTCCTTCGCATTACAAAAAGAAAAACGGATTGCCTCCAAAAAAAAAAAAATTGGAGAGAGCGTCCGGACGAAATTAAACATGCTTTCAAACAGTTTAACCAACGGTATTAATTGCTGGGAGACTGACCATATTCAACAAGTATTATCCAACATTATCTCTATGTATGCCTTGCATACGCGCGTGTATAGAAGCAGCCAGTCAACTCCACCGACACTCCACAAATCCTACACGCTGCAGTGCCTGTCTTTTCTAAAACTATCCGCATGTCGGCGATGGAAAATCGATCTAGCTAGAGATTGTTGATTTGTTCCTATACTGTGTCCCACGTACTCTTACGAAACCTCAAGTAGAGAACTGTGAATACGTGCCTCGCTCAAATACCTAAAATTTGGAAATTCAAGCCCCGCCATTTCCATATACAGAGATTTTAATTTGTCTAGTAGTTATCGAACAAGAGTTTAACTATTTTGTAGATATGTGTGCGCATGTGTATGTTAGAGGATCTATATTCGACTTAATAAATATTTAGTAACAATTTAGTTAAACAATACATTTGGGTTTTTTTTTTGTTTTAAAGATACTCATTTTTTTAAAGCACTTACATCTTAATTAACATTTTAACTATCTATTTTTACTTTTCCATTTAAAATGTTATTTTTTTATCTACTTTTCCTATTTTCAAAAAAGAGAGAGAATCACATTGAATTTTTTTACCAATATAAATTATAGATTGTTTAGCAAAAGTGCTTAGTAGTGGCTTAGCATCTAGCCAATTTGGTGAGCTGGATGTGGAGCATTTTTTGTTACAAGCCCAATGTGAGTACTCTTAATCACCGGTTATTTTAAAAGATTAAGTTTATAGAAAATGATGATTGAATTTAATCTAAAAAAATGAGACTTAACAAATGAAATATTTAATTAAAATGACCAATTCCTAAAAACTTTAAACTGGTGAAAAATAGTAAATTTAATTATTTAGTTAAAATTCTAACAGTATGTCATAGAGAGAAAATTGATCATGGGTGTCTATTCTTTCTAAGGAGTAGACCATATCAAAAGCAAAGCAAAGTGATTGTTGTTTTAATATTGTGTTATGCTTATGAGCAGTTAAAATATGAAAGTTTTTTTTTTTTTCCCCAAGTCATAAGACTAATGCAACTATCCTAATTTTATATTAGGAAAAAGTGCAAAATAAGTTTACATGATATTTGCAATAAACTTTGTCGGTATAAAAATGTTATGAGAGATCCCTATAATATGACAAACAAACAAATAAATTACTGCATTCAATTTTCGTCTAATTTTTTAACAAAAACTGTTAAATGTCACATCAGCACCAATCAGATTTTTTGATAATAGGTCATTAACACCGACTTTTTGGATCGACACTCTTGTGTTTTTCTTTTAATTTTTTATAAAAAATATTTATTTGGGATCAATTGTGTCGACTCAAAAAGTCAATGATTGACCTATTAAATTAGTGTCGAATCTTGAATGTTGATGCTGATACTAGGTAAGCAGCATCAACTTTTTGGGTCGACGCTAATGTATTTTTATTTTAATTGAAACATTAATTATGGATTCCACAGATAGCATACATCATACAGGTTGGTGATGTACGTAGTTGAATATGCATGCATCAGTAGTTCTAACATTCTTCTATAAGCACTTCCTGCACATGTCTTTGTCTCTACCATATATAGTCGTAGATGTCTGCATGTCAAATTTACTTTGTATGTGTGTGTGTATATATATATATATAGTTCTTTCAAATTTCTATGAGAAAGATGAAGGCTTTACGTGAAGTACAACGCCACCAACATTTGATTTTTAGGATGATAGAGACAAGAGGAGAAGAAAATCGATCAAAAAGATATATAGTTTGAGAGTAATATTATGACCTGATTTGAGAGATGGAAGCTTCACCTCTTGATTACAGAAATCAATCCTTATCATTAAGAAATTACAATCTGCACTTTAAAAACAAAAGAAAGAAAAAGAAAAAAAAAAAGAAATTACAATCTGCAGTATTAGTGCCGTGACAACCGTAAGCTTTCCCATAGAAATTAAGCAGTCGCACAGTTTAAGCTACTCATAACAAGACGACTCGACTCAAATGCAAGTATTGCAGCTTAAAAAACTCGTTCAACTATATATGTTTTAACGTCCACCGCCACCACCGCCAGATCCACTTCCGGATCCATGGCCAGCACCAGCTCCAACTCCAACGCCGATGCCAATTCCAATTCCAAATCCTCCTCCATGGCCTCCACCAACACCACCTCCTGCACCACCACCTTGCACGGGGCCACCTGCACCGCCACCGACGCCTCCACCGCACCACTCCAACACCCCCACCGCACCAAACCCTCCACCATGACCTGACCCTCCACCCACACCACCACCGCACCGCCCCACCTCCAGCTCCTCCTCCACCACCAACACGCCACCAGCTCCACCTCCTACTCCACCACCGGCACCAAACCCCCACCATGACCAGACCCTCCACCTACACCACCCACCAACCCCACCACCTCCAGCTCCTCCTCCACCTCCAACACCACCACCAGCTCCACCTCCTACTCCACCACCTGCACCAAACCCGCCCCCATGGCCTGATCCTCCGCCCAAACCACCACCACCACCACCACCTCCACCTCCTCCACCACCTCCCCCTCCAACACCCCCACCAACACCACCTCCTACACCACCTCCAGCTCCAAAGCCTCCACCATGCCCTGAACCTCCACCAACTCCACCACCACCACCTTCACCACCTCCACCACCAGCACCAATGCCTCCTCCTGCTCCACCACCTACACCTCCCCCAGCTCCAAAACCTCCTCCATGACCTGACCCACCTCCAACACCACCACCTCCTCCTCCACCAAAGCCGCCACCACCACCAACACCTCCTCCAGCTCCACCACCAACACCGCCTCCAGCACCTGCACCTCCACCACCACCAAAACCTCCTCCTCCTCCAGCACCTCCTCCAATGCCACCACCTCTTCCACCACCCAAACCGCCTCCACCTCGACGACCACCACCACATCCACGTCGGCCCCCAAATCCACAACCATCGTCCCCAAATCTAGTTTTGTGAAGCTTGTCATCTCCAAGAGTGATTGCGCTCAAATGGAGGACAATGCATAGGACAAAAACACTGAAAGAGAGCCATTTCGAAGAGACACCCATGGCTCCTGATACTGAAGCTTAATTTGCTATCCGTTTGCATGAAAGCTCTCTTTATATAGGCTTCGCCCACTTGCCAAATCTAAGTCAGCCCAACTAAACAGTAATTAATGAGTGAAATATGGTCAAGTAACACTTTGCGGCCGGGCAGTTAGGCGATTGGCTGGAACATTAATTGAC
>FXXK01000388.1:78354-92905 GCA_900184695.1 Betula pendula
ACATTCATANCATTGATAAGGAAAAAACCTGAACAATACGTTTATCTCAATGTCATTAATATATTGGAGGGGTTTCTTCAATGTGAATCACTTTATTCAAAAGAGTTGCATCATTTGTTAGCTCATGAGTTGCACCATTCGCTTCCTTTCTTACGTGAGACACCTCTCACTATTGTAAAGAATTCAACACTATTCTGACATCGTCAATTAATTGACCATAACGACACCAATTTTTATCGTCTTTTCGTATTACCTGCATTACCTGTAAAATATCTCCTTCTAGTTTCACCTTTTGTCACCCCAATTAACTAGCGAAAACTGCAACCCTTAAAGTTGCTATTGATTATGCAATAGTCGAATCAAAAATATTATATTTTAGAGTTTCTAACGTTGTCAACATCTCCCCATAAGATCCCCATAATCACACATATACCTATATTTTTATTTTTCTGATCTGCCATAGCGTGCCAATTTACCTTCACAAACCCCCATGAGAAAGCTTTCTAGCTATGGTTCACCAGTATTCCTTCTTCACGCTTCTAATGCAGTCTTACCAGGGCATCTTCGTAATCGTTAAAGGATTCTATTGCTTTCCGTACAAGTTGACTCAGATGGCAAAAATCTTTCACATGGATCAAGGAATTTCTCCTAAACCACAAGTTTCTCGCTACCATAACCGTAGCTTCAAAATCATCTTTTTCCAAGTCACTCTAAGTAGTATTCACAATATGGATAAACTCAGCATCATTGTTATGCCATTAATAATGAACCCATAAAAAATTGAACATGTAGGTCACATGTGGCATTTTTCGTCAGTTTTAACTTCAAATGCTAACGAATGTGTAACTTGGCAATAAATATGGAGTATAGAGAGATGTAGTGGTTAGCTTTTAAAAGTTTGGTGACCTAAAATGTAAATGGGATATATAGACTCATGAGGTTAAGTTGTATCTTTCCAAATGTAAATTGCTTAGATTTTTTTTTTTTTTAAAAAAAGAAAGGGTAGACTTCATTTACCCTCCTAATTATCAACTATTTTTCTTATGCAATGATCTCCGTCCAAATTCAAATAGTCTCTCAATTTAGTATATCGAAGTTTCAATTAGTTACAATGTCTTCTCTATTAAGATTCATTGTTAAATCCTTTTAAAATTTATAACATATCTCTTATTTTTTTTAAAAAAAAGTATTAATACATAATTTTTTGTCAAAAATTCTGGCATAGATATTTTTAGCAAATTCTATAAAATCCATGCACCAACACCTTAATCCCTCGCAATTTTTCCCAAGTGGTGTTTATAAAATTTGATACCATCCCGTTAGAATTTAACAGAAACATCTCTAACAATAGGTAAAAAAATTGAAAAAAAATAGAAGTTTGAAAACAATCGCTAACAAAAAGATTATTTTAACCCAGTTTGAAAGAAAACTTTGTTCATATAAGCTATTCTCAGGATCATACAAAAATATATCAAGAGAGAAATGGAGAGCCAAAAATTAAAGTTTGGAAAAAACCTCTAATAGAAAGGGGAAAAAAAGAATACCAAGTTCTACTACAAATTAATTAGCTGTAATGACTTTAAATTTGCACAATTCAAATAAAGAAACATTTCCTGCAATGAGATTGATCTAATAATGGTTTAACAAAAAACTCTTGCCAAAAAAAAAAAAAACAAGGGAGAAAAAGGGCTCGAGTCAAGCCCCATCTCCCACTCGTGACAGTTTCTAAAAAAGGCCCAATTATCCATCTACTGCAGAGGGCGTTTACTGTGGCCTACTGCCCGTCCACAGAGAAGAGCATTCTTTGGGATCGGATATTCATCTCTCCATGAATTTGCAGGGGAATAGACACGGAGATAGAATTGCTGGCCTAAATATTGGCGAGCCCAGTTCTCTGACCTTATGTTCCACATTCCCACATTATCTAAAGGCACGTAAACTGCACTCCATGACATAGGATACACCTGTGATAAGAACAACACATAAGAAAAAAAAAATCAGACGACATCGTTTGATAAAGCTTTTTAGGAAAGATTTTTTTTGCTTTTTAACAAAAAAGCAAAAGTATTAACAACTTCAAACACATAACATTGAAAAACGACTTTCATCTTGTACGTCAGGTCATAACATTTTTTCAAGGAAAAACAAAAAGCACCCTCTAGAAGTTTTTATCAAACAAACCATATTTTCTATCACAGTGACACTATATTTAGAAAGACTACTTTAGAAGAAAGAAGCATGTCTTGCCACTTTAAAATTGAGTTTCATAGGGTGATTCAAGAACAACTAATGGCCTATTAAAATGCAAGTACATCACTCAGGTTGTGTACAGACTTCAAATGGGAAAATTGGAACAGAAAAAGAAAATTCTTGGTCCTAGTCAGTGGAGGCTTTGTTTAATAACACTTTGTCCTTTTCTCTTTTCAAAACAAAAACATTAACAAACAACTCAAAACACAAAACATTCAAAACTACTTTCACCTTTACATCACATCGGAACACTTTTTCAAACCAAAAACATAAAGCACCCTCAAAAGAGCATTATCGAATGGGAATTTTGCATGACATAAGCATCTATATTCTTTTCCAGGAGAGAGGAAAAAAAATAGTGCATGTATCCCTACACCATTCATAGAATTGACTTTTTTCCAAACACCAGAGAGAGTCTAATATTATTAGGTAAAATTCACAAACCCATGGATGCCCACAACAGATTTCTCAATATACCTGAACAGTGCAACGAGAAATTGTGTCTCTCAAATTGTAACTTAATCTGCTTGCAGGTGACCACTGCCCTCCATCCATCCTGCACATCTCATAATGATCATATCTTCAGAAAAGTAGAAAAGACAAGTGCTGTACTTGCAAAAATGGTAGGAAATTTTAATCTCATATATATATATATATATAGTAAACCTACCCGACGACAAAGAAGCTGTGGCCATTTATGTGCCATGACTGCACAGTGTCTTCGGTATTCTCGAACACAATCTCAACATAGCCTCTGAAGTCGGCAGCCATGACTGAAGTCTGGAGGTAAGCACCACCACCAGTGGGACTGTCTGAGATGGTTCCAAGGGAAAATACCCCTGAGATCTTGAAGAAGTCAGCAAGCTTAAGTGGCGTATCAGGTGGGATGAAGGACACACTATTGACAGCATATCTCTGCTTGTCATTGATAGTTTGAGCAGAGTTTGCAAGCCTGATTGTGCGAGTGGTGTTGATCATTCCATAATGGTAAGAGCCTTGGGGATTAGGTCTTGGCCCACTCGCTGTCAGATTCCGTCTGGTTTGATGCATGACACAAAAAAAGTAAGCTACCATATGGTAAATTCAGTGTTAAAACATGTTCATTTGTAAGTTGTATGTCAAGGATTAAATTGGTGTAAAAGTTTATCTAAGACATAAAAATTCAAGCTTGTGTATGTTGTTCAGCATAAACTTAGTCAAAGTAAAACGGCCATATGTTTTGATTCCGACATCATATGAAAGCAAGCTTGGTGAGTTGGTGACATTGGAAAGCTGACTCAAAATGCTATAACTTTTGAATTGTTAAAACTTGGGGTCTAAATTAAAAATTTCACACAAGATCAGTTTCTTAAGTTCCAAGCATCGATACAAGTCCAGTGGTTTCTAACATAACAAAGGGATAGTTTTTCTTCCTATAAAATGCAACATATACAATTAGCTCCCCCATAGAAAATAATAACAGAGGTCAGTACCTGATAGACCGGGCTTGTTCTAGAGACCAATCAATCTGAGTAGTTGGGCCACCAGGAGGAGGGCCAGAAACACTTCCTGCTGAGTTACTATAATGAAGAATGGAGGTTGCAGTGAGCACTTGGGAGGTAAAACGAGTTGAGACAACAATGTAGTAATCTTGTCCTGGCTGATCAGCTGTGACCAAAACAGAGTAGGATTGCCCCAAATGGATGTCAAGGGAATCATAAGTGTTCTGGAGCGTGTGAGTTCCTTCCACCTCTACCAGCAGCATCTTGTGGCCCTGGATTCTGAAATTGATAGAGGTTGTAAGCCCCACATTTGATATCCGGAACCTGTAAGTCTTGCCTGCCCAACAAGTTGGATAAAAGTTCTATCAATACAAAAGTTAATATGCATAAAAAAGAACTAAGCTAATTTCTTGCATTCCTGCATATCGAAATTAATTACCTTGATCAACTGTGAATGTGTACCCATTTGAACCGCGACCATTGATAAGAAGTCCATCAGGGAAGGGAAGATCACTCCCACCGTCTAAAATTGCTCTCAAATCCTGCATCATTCAATACAAGACTATGAATAAACATTTATAACATGCTAATATACACCTAAGCATTTATCAAACATTATAAACCATTGTATCTTCAATTTTTTTGCAAAATCAATACACAATGTACAATGAAGTAGTTAAGATTTGTTCTAAGCAAGCACTTACAGTGTGATTTTTCTTGTACCAATCACCTGCCAATATGGTGAAATCTCCAGAAGGAGGTGGGAAAGGTACAGGAATAACTGAGCGGCTAGCGATTTTTAATCCACCATACCCTCCTGCAGCCTTGTGTAAGGCAAGGGAAGGGTAGTAGAAGTAGCTACCAATCTGATCCTTGACTTGCAGAACATAAGTGAAGTTCTGCCCGGGTGGGATGGGGCAGTTTGTGCCATACACTCCATCCTGCCATGAGTTCCTTCTCTGCTGTACACCATTCCTAAAAAAGAACCACAGTACCTTACACTTAGTGTGAAGTTAATTTTGTTACGACTTGCGACAAATATATGGTCAGCATCATGGCACTTTGCCGTGACAAGAGCAATTTGGCCTTGTCCTACCAAAGACTATTCAATTGAATTTGAAGCAGATAGACAATTTGGCCTCTAAAGATTTCTCTTTTCCCTGCTTGGTAAAGATAATCTTTAGTCTTGTTTCATGCCCACAATTCAAAAGAAAGGGATTAGAACCGTCATTTGCCTAATCCAATATGCCATAATCAACATGCTCTAGAAATTGATTCCATTACAATACGACTATATGTCTAATAATATATTGTTAATAACTTAAAATTGCATAAACAAACGTGGACCCCACAATGGATTTAAATGGATCTCACTTTTTTTTTGTCAGAACAATACAGGGGAAACAGGATTAAAGAGGGGTGTTTTCCACTCTTAAACAGAATGGTGGAAGAGAAAATGGGGGAGGGAGGTCGATTGCTTCCAAAAACTTGATGGAAAGTGACCCATTTAGCAATATGGTGTACCCTGGAATTAGCGCATCTCGACAGTTTAGAAGCTGACCAGCTAGGGAACAAAGGCAGAATCTGATGGATATCAGCAAGAATTGGGGCAATATACAATGTGCGGTTCAAAAATTTGCATCTTCAAAAAATAGGGAAAACAATAGAAGGATATGTCCCCCATTTACAGGGCATATCCAGTCCTCCCATTTGGACAACTACTTCCACTCATTCAACATGACCACACACAACCAATGGGGGTCTAAAGAAAGATTCTGCCTTGAAATTTTTCAAGTTTTTCAAATAGGCCAAATGAAATTGGTTCATTGCTGCAATACATCCAGAAAATGGGTTCCCAGAGATAATAGTACTAGAAAACACAAAAGGGAGTCTAAATGTAGCAGAAAGAACAGCTCACAATGACAAAATGTATATACGAACACACACAGGCATATAAAGGAAAAGCACTAACCAAGAGAGGAGGAAAGGCTCGTCCAAGCTATTGAAAACACTGATAATCAAGTTATCATTGGTGACAGAATCGATTTGTGGCCCTGGAAATTGCCCGTTNTATCAATATACCCTGCCATTGTATCAAAAATCACATTTCAGTACCCATTGAAACGATTTAACAAAGTAAATAACATTTAGAACTTACAAAAAAGAAATAAATGGAGTAAAAGTAACAATAATACCTGTTGTTTTACTCCAAGAGGGTAGATGTCACCATATGTTACATTCCAGTTATAGAACCTGTAAGGGTCTTCTCCACTTGCGCAGGCCACTAGCAAGACCACCAAAATGAATGAGCAAAAACTCCTATTCTCTCCCATCTCTCTCTCTCTCTTGAACCAAATGGGTTTCTTCAGTATAATGGAGAAGTGGGATTGATATGTAGTAATGTAGAAAGAAAGAGAGAAACAAATCTCTCCCTTCTTTCCTTTCTCTCTTTCTGTAAAGCTCTGAACACTCTCTTATCTCTTCTTTTTTTCCTTTTTCTTTTTTATGCCTTTGGAGAGTCTCTTTCTTCGGCGGGATAATATGTCGGTGTCGTGAAAGTATCAAGAGGATTCCAAGAAGCAGTGCTGTGCAGGCAATGGTCAGGTCGGTATGAGCTGTACTTTGCAGCATCCATGTTAAAAAAACAAACACCGCGTTCTTCGACAGTCCACAGCGCGTCCCTTGGATTCTGTGAAGGGAGTGTGACATCACTGTATAAACAATTAATATGCATGGTGGACTACTCCTGAACCAACGTCGTTTGTCATAAATATTCGTTTTACAAAAGGTAAAAAAATGTCGAATTGCCTTTAGCAATGAGAAGAAATGTAATTTGTAAATATTTAAGAAAAAAAAAATCAAATTTTTAGTTTTTCATCCTAATTCAATTTAGCCCGTAAAATTTTTAATTTAAAACAATTAACTTTTTTAGATTTTCCTTCAATTTTAAGAGCATGTTTGAAATTGTATTGAAAAATTTCTATAAAAAATTTTCATTTTCAAGATTTCCAATTTTGAACTTTTTCTAAAGCAAAAAGTTTTTTACCAAATAAGACTTTTTTTGTTTAACACAATTTTTTATATACTAAAAATATTTTTTAAGCTTCTTAACTCAATCTCTAAATAGGTTTCTCTATCAATCTATTTAATTAATAATAGGACATAAATTTTCTCCAACTCAGGTTGGAGGAAATTTGCTTTAACCTCTTTAAAAAAAATGAAAAAAATTATGAAAAAAAAAATTTGAAAAAAATATATTTCAACCCACTTATAAAAATACAAGAAAAAACATAACAAAAAAAAATAAAAAAATCTTATATACATCAATGTTACAAAAAACAAAGTAAAAAAGTATTTTTTGCTTTATTTTAGTGGGTTGAAATTTACTGTATATATGATTTTTTAAAAAATTTTGCTTTGTTTTTTCTTGTATTTTCATAAGTGGGTTGAATATATTTTTTTCAAATTTTTTTTCATAATTTTTACTTTTTTTTTTAGGGAGTTTGACCAAATTTTCTCCAACCTGAATTGAAATAAATTTGTATCCTTAATAATATGTCGTATCAACCTAATTAATTACTACGCCAACCACCATTAACTGGTGAGAGGGCCACCGAGAGGTGCAATCACTCTTTTATATGTCAACATATTTATCATATCACACCATCCACACCATTTAATATGATAATATTAAATCATATATTTATAAAATAGCTCTCCCTCTCCCCCTTCACCGGAGAGAATCCTATACCACCATGAACCTTGTCTGAGATCGGCGGACATTTTATTAGTGATTTGTAGTCCCTCTGCACTTTTCAGATTTGAATAAATATAGAAGTCAGTGCTGTAGTAAGAAACCTGGGGATGGGGGGGGTCATGTGCATTAATAATTGGTGACATTAAGTCTTACTGCATTAGGAAAGACTTCGGTTCCAAACCTTATACTAAAGCAAGTTGGACCCAATAACATGTACCATTTCTTTTTCTATTTTATTTTCGCTTTTTAAGTATTAAAATAGTACACACCGACAACAATAATCATAGACTCTAAACCCTAATTACTAAGGAACAAGTTTGGTATATGTTTAGTTTATAGATTTAATAGCAACTAAGGTTCTTATGATCCCACTTGATATAATTAATTAACGACAGGAGGCATCAAACCAATGATATTCGGATAGAGTTTTGTTTTAAATTAGGTTAGACTTAATCCATTAGATTGATATATGCTTTTAAAGCACGTACATTTTTTAAATGTATATGAATGGTGTGTGTTGATGTACAAAAATCAACAATGGCTTCAAACTGTCTTTAAGGAAGGAGTTATGTTTGCAATAGAGAAAAAGTGATAATCAACAATAGCTTCAAATCACCTTTTAGGGATGAGTTCCATATACCAAAAAAAAATAAAAAATGAGAAAATGATTAGAGTGGTTCAATGGCTGTAGCCAGTAAAGCTCGTCCGATAGCTAAGTTAGCAAGATAATAGTAATGTATTTGGCTAATGGTGAAAAGAAAGAAAAAAAACCCTCAAAGAGATAATACCTCATGTCTTTTATATATGACGTCTTTGACCATTTATCATATTCTACAGGCTGGTGATTTGGCGCCTAATGCATTCATTTCTCTCTCTAAGCCTTTAGGGCGGCCAATGAAGAGTATGAGGAATCTTCATGACGCAAGCCTCAACGATGGATCTTTTGCATGTAAGAGGGAGTTCTTGGATTGTGCTCTTGGATTTGGGTGATTGACTAGGCATTGGTTTTGGTTCTGTCGGGTCTTAAGCCCTTCGGGTGGACTGAGAGTTCTAGGTTTGTCGGGTCCAATGCTTTTTAGGTGAGCTAATAACTCTAGGTCCATTGGATCTTGGGCTCCTTCGGTGGGATAGAGGTAAGTCCATTCAAGACTTTTCTATGACGTGAGCTTTAGGCGATTTTTAGGCCCTACAACATGCTCCAAAGGCATATGTTATTATACTTTGTTGATCTCATTTAAAATGCACATAAAAATCATGTCTTAAAAATAATATCAATTCAATAAATTAAATAAAAAATAATAATACTCTAAAATAATGCTATGGCATTTGGGATCAATGGTAATTTGGTAAGGGGCTTTATGTATGAAATAATATAAGGCTATCAACAAGCTATAGGGGAAAGAAAAAGAAAAAAAAGTGCGTTATTTCTCTCGCACTACACTTAATAATGCACGTATATGCAAAGCAAGCAATCGTGGGTTAATTATTATTTTCTTCTCACTTCAAAAAAAAAAAAAAAAAAAAAAAACTATTATTTGGTTTTAGAAAAAAAATTATATTTAATTCATAAGATTTTATTTTATTTGGATTTAATCATAAAATTTTCAATTTCAATAATATGATTCTAAAGTTTTGTTTAAATTTAAAATAGGTATTTCTATCACTTTGCCTCAAAATTAACAATTTATAATATGCTACATATATTTCATTTAACATTTTGACGGTTTTATAAGCATTTNGAAAAAAAATGTGTTATTTCTCTCGCACTACACTTAATAATGCACGTATATGCAAAGCAAGCAATCGTGGGTTAATTATTATTTTCTTCTCACTTCGAAAAAACAAAAAAATTATTTGTTTTTTTAAAAAAATTATATTTAATTCATAAATTTTTATCTTATTTGAATTTAATCCTTAAATTTTTAATTTCAATAATACAATTCTAGAGTTTTGTTTAAGTTTAAAATAAGTATTTTTATCACTTTGCCTGAAAGTTAACAGTTTGTAATATGCTACATATATTTCATTTAACATTTTAACGGTTATATAAGCACTTCAATACACTGTCATGTTAGTAGATACAAATCATTTATAAATTAAAAAAACAAAATACATGATAACAAAATTGTTTTTAGCTTAAAACTTGAGAAATATGAGATTTCATTTTCATTTTCTATATCGTCTATTCTTTTTCATCTCTATGTAGTATATTTTTGAATCAGCAGAGTGAGTTAAAATATGGTGACGTGTTAAGTGAGACATATGTAATATATGAAAAACTTAAACTTTGGCTAATACAATAATAGAATAACTTATTTTAAATTTAAATAAAACTTAAAAATTATATTCTTAAAATTAAAAATTCAAAGAGTTAATTAAAATCAGATAAAACCTAAATGTTAAATAAGATATTTCCTTCATTTTTAATTCGAATTTTTGTCCGAAACTACTTTGAATTAAAATGTCAACACATCCTTAATTGCGTTACAGCTGCCATATACGGACCACACTTATAGCTCTCAGACCTCAGCTTTAGCATTAATTGGGACTACTTTGCATGGGACCCCTTCTTTTTTTTTTTTTTTTTCCTGGGCACCTTTTTTTTTTTTAAAAAAAAAAGCAAGATTAGATTTCATTAACTAATTAAAAAGAAGCAAAATACATAAAGAGGGCGTGGGAAGCCATAAAATTTTTTTTCCTACTGTTGAAAAATTATGAAAAATATAGTGAAGACAAGCAAAAAGAAATTTGGACTTCAAATTTCGATCGCAACAACGATATTTTTGGAATTTATTTTGCCTCATTTCTAAAGTGTTAAAATTTTTTTGACAAAATCGATATAATAAAATTCTATAGTCACTTTAAAATTCACACCCTTAAAATGAAAATTGTACAAAAGAGAGTTGTTGGAGAAATAGAAAAGTGATACATCTAACCATCCAAAATCATTTGATCAAATGGTCAGAAATCATAATTATCAAATTCTACTTAATAGACACCTTCAATAGCATATTAATTCCTTTAACCGGCTAGAAAACTTTTAGTTTTTTCTTTAATTTCGCACCTGAAACGGCTAGGTTGATAGTCCGAGGTTCTCCTAAGCCTTCTACAACTGAAATTGGGCCTCATAGCGCCCATTGGCCCATGCTCGTCGTGATGCATGCGTGTGTTGTGTGATGTGGGATGGTTTTGCCACCGCTAGGTGGTTAGCTCTATTATTCATTATTCAATTTATTTTTAAGTGATAAAAATTCTTTATAAACTAGCTGATTTCTTTGTATTTAGCTAATGTTGGACAAAAATTTTCTCCTTACACTTCAAAATTTTAGTTTTTTCCCAAGTTAGTCCCCACTGCGATCTAAATTTTGGAGAAGCCTCAGCTCCTAGGTTGGCTCTCTCTCTGGCTACTTCACTCAACTTAGCAGTTTTATATTAGAAGGTAATTCTCTTGTGGTTATTATGACACTTCAACATCCTTTTATTGTCCAAGATTAAAAAATAGCCGACATCATCTCCGACACTCTTCGTTCCATCCCAGCATTATCATCCTGGAAAGCTAGAAAAATTCACAGAAGTGCAAACTTCTGCGCCTATTATGTGGCTTGTTGAGCCGCAGCCCGCACTCATACATGCTGCATTCCCACTTATTTTCCTTCTCCCCATTGTAGTGGACTTGCTCCACCTCCCCTTTGTAGTGGACTTGCTCTACTTCCTTGTTTTGCTGCTTTGTAGTTCCCTCTATTGTATTTACAAAAGTTTTTTTTTTTCTTAATTGTGATTTAAAAATTTAGTTAAGGATATTTTGTAAAAAAACAATCAGTATTAGTTAGCTTCTTAACAAATCATTCGAACTTATATATGTTCTTATTTCAGATTTAGACATTCTAAAACTTTTATGTACCTTTCAAATTAATTTTATGTTTATTTTTAACTTTAGAATCAATTTTCAATTGACCCTGTAATTTGATCAGTAATCCATTGATTGAATCCCCCGGCCCAAGTATTAGATTGGGTCAAAGTCCACTTAGACTTATTAGTGCTTGATGGACTGCATCAAAGCCTGAACTTGATAAAGTTGTAGCTTCGGAACCCAAGCCTAGTTTGAAGGTGGGCTACTCTCTTCGTAAATGGCTTCAATCAAAGTCATCAAAGAACCAAAAGGAAAACTTTACAGAGTGTAGCCGCAAAGTTTTTTTTTTAAAAAAAAATTTCATATTTGTAAAAAATTTATAAGCCTTAAAAGGTGATATGTGTCCTTAACATGTGAGAAGTACATAATTTTTTTAATAACATGTGTTTCTCATATTTTTTTTAACAGCATTAATAAGAAATCACGTGCTTTTTATATGTTTAAAGAATATATGTTGCTTTTAGAAGCTGATTTGTAGGATTTGTAGAAAATTTCTGTCATTTTTTTTGTTTTTGTTTTTGTTTTTTCAGAAGACTTAGTTGGAAGGTATTTATTCATCTCAGTTTATTAAATTAACATTTGTTCTTAAAGCATGCAATTTTTACATGTATTTTTTATTCTTACATCGATCAATTACATAAATTTTTTAAAAATATGTCAATTTAATAAATTAAAGCGGAAGAATTCTGAACAACGTATTTTCTAAGTCTGAACAAAGTCTCCGAGGCATGAACGATCTACTTATAAGACCACGCATGGCATGGGCTTGAGGCAAGCAAATTAATTAATATTGACAATTATTTTATAGTCAAGATTTAGGTGATATTATATTAGCAAACCATTAAAAAAAAATTAAATATAACAATATTAATCTTGACCATGAATCAAATGAATCTCCTCCATTTCCTTCGAACCTTTGGTATGACTACGCCATTTGACAGACAAGTTTCAACCGTCAATTTAAAGACACTTTTGATTGGCTATTGGCTATTGGCCCGTCACAGTACCCGGCACTTTTGCTCTACCATTAGCTCAAAAAATATCTACACGCACCTCTCTCATGTTTTTATTTTTTGGTAGGTATTAGGTAAGCACGTGAAAAAGGACAGATGAGGCGGTCGTTCTCAAGCACACAAAAAATGGCCTCAAATTTAAGCGTATAGGAATCTACAAAACCCACAAATATAAAAACAATTAATTACACGCTTGGTGGCCCGTGCATCTCTATTTTTTGTTTTTTTATTTTTTCTTGGAAAGAAATGCTGAAATTCCACGTCAGTAATTACTTTGTTGCAACTCATTATAGAAGAGGACAGAAGAAGATTGAGAGCAAAGATCAGAAGAGTGGGCCGGCCGGATGGGTCTGATGAGGGTGGCGATCGGAGATGCAATATTGACATCGTTGTGGGTTTTCAGCGCGCCGATGATGGGAATCCTTACACCCATCATAGCAACCTACCTTGGCGTACAAGCCAAGTCACTGGCAGGGCTCTTCATAACCACCCTCCTCGCCACCAGTCTTGTATTGATATTCCAGTTGATTGGCAAGGTCCTGGGCGGTGCCAGCTTCAATCCCTCTACCACTGTCTCATTCTACGCCGCCGGCTTAAAACACAACTCATCTCTCATCTCCATGGCCGTGCAGTTTCCGGCTCAGGCCGCCGGCGGGCTGGTTGGCGCCAAAGCTATACTCCAAGTGCTGCCAAGCCAATACAAACAGAGGCTTAGGGGACCTTCCCTGAAAGTTGACTTACTAACCGGAGTCATTGCCGAGGCGGCGTTGACTCTTGGGCTTAGCTTTGCCATCCTTTTGATCATGCTCAGGGGTCCTAAAAATCCACTTGTAAAGGTGTGGTTGGTTGCTGTGGCGACTGTGGGATTGGTTGTTGCAGGGTCGGGTTACACGGGGCCTTCGATGAACCCGGCCAACGCATTTGGGTGGGCATTTGTGAATAATCAGCATAATACTTGGGAACATTTTTATGTTTACTGGATTGGTTCTTTCACTGGAGCAACTGTGGCTGGTTGGATCTATCGGTTTCTCTTTGTTCTCCCAATCAAGCAGAAGAAAGCCTGAAGAAGCATTTGGATAAGCTAGCTAGCTAGCTAGCTCCTACTGACTATGGCCATAAGTTTTTTCTTTTTCTTTTTTATTCTCAATGTTAAAACATTAGTAAAGTGAATAAATTTGCTGTTTCTCATTAGTTGCATTAAAGCGTATATTAATGGTGAATTCGAGCCCTGACCCTACTTTACCTCGAATTCGGAAGTTAAAATTTAAAAATATCACGCGTTAGGTTTAGTATTATTGAGGAGGGTGTGACTCACTTACATCAAGGAAAATGTTTAAATAATTACATTCAACATTTTCACTATGGCTTAAGAAACAATCAAGAGAGCAATTTTTATAGAGGAATGCTAGGTGTACAAAGGTTTTTGTACAAAAATTTCTTACAAAATGAGGTGGCACTAAATGATTGAGTATAAGAGAAATTCAAATTTTGAATTATCCAATTATTTAGTGCCACCTCATTTTGTAAGAGTTTTTTGTACAAAAACTTTTGTACACCAATCATTTCTCATTTTTATATGGTCTTGGTACAAATCAAGTCTTTTATACCATTCAATAAAAGAGTAAACATCATCTTGAAACACAAAAATTAAATGCTACCAAAACATTAAATCTCCCCTCTTCAATCCCTCATCAACGGAAAAAAGTTTTCTTTCTCTCACTCATTTATCACTCTCTCAACTTTCTTGAGAGACAAACAACCATTGCCAGAGCAACCCAAGTCGGATGCCTCTGCCACTGCCGCCTCCACCACTACCACCGCCCAAAAAAACCATCACCACTGTCCAGAAAAACCCCACGGTCACCGCCTAGGCCAAATCCCATGGCCACAATCAGGCTAGATCGCCTCCACGTTGGGATCTGCCCCCATGTCAAGATCTGCCGCCTACACCGAGAGTGGTCGAAATTCTCCTTTCCTCGTTCGATTCCACTGTCTACGCCGGGATCTAGCCGAGAGCCGTCGAAAATCCTTTTTTCTTGCTCAATTCCGCTGCCCACGCCGCTAGTAAGCTCAACCTCTCTCTCTCTCTCTCTCTCTCTCTATCAGAGAGAGAGAGAGAGAGAGAGAGAGAGAGAGAGAG